>JASDQU010241342.1:51681-70158 GCA_032191745.1 Picea mariana
CTCAATCATAGGAATCTGTCATGAGAGCCAAGCAAAGAAATCATCGTCGAAGGACTTAATGGTCCTTCCACCACCCTGTCGCAATAGTAATACTGCCCATATACACACTGTAGGGAAAGAGGCTTGATGTCCTCATACTACAACCCGAGGACTGAAACTCAGAACTCTCTCAAAAAATAATGAACACAAGATAGTCCCAAACCCGAAGTTCCTCTATGTCCGTTGTCGACAATTTGTCAATTGCCTCTTCATGCACTCGAGCAGTGTGGTACTCCAGTCAAAAATTTGTGCATTCATGCACTGGATGGCACAATTCATCTGTGCGCGCGAAGCCTGATGCACGACTGCTGAGCCGGTAATCCGCCCAATCAGTAACAATATAGTCTACAGCGCTAAGTTAGTAATCTTACTAATGGGTACATGGGAGCCCACACGGTCAGTCCCAGCCTCACAATGCTCAGCTATCAATTTCGAGATCTTGCTCGGCCCCGCAGGAAAAGTATGGAAGTTGACTGGTTCCCCTCTCCTTGAGAGGCCAGTCAGAAAGTAGATATCCTCAGTGGTGGGAACTAGTGATTGCCCCTCTAGCATAAATGCCTCTGCATCAGGGTGCCAATAGTCAATCAAGGAATTCAGTAGCCTTGGTTGTGCATGCATAAATGGACATAGAAAGAATTTAAGTAAACCGCATTGCTTTAACACAGCCACGACATTCGGATCTGCTGTAACCAACTCACTGATTGCCTCATGCTCGCTTTCCCTCCACTGGACATACATCCTGCCAAGACAACAAGGTAAAGGAGGGTCAGTACTTCCTTTTAGTTTTCTTTTTCATCATAAAAGGAGGGTACACGCGGGCTGTAGAGGTGAAAATCGCATGTCCACATGGGCAGACTTTACTCTGCCTGAATTTACACGCAGCTTGTCCAGAGACAACCCGCGTGTACCTAGGGCCGACCTTTTTAAGGTCGACGCCTACCCAAAAAATCAACTAAATAACGAAATTGAAGTATTGAATAACTAGATAAGGGAGTTTGTACTTACTTGGTCCAAGCAGAAGTTTGTTTCGTCCACTGTAGCTCCCAGAATCACTATTTTTGGCAAAGGGGGTCTTTTGGCTCCAGAGTCAATTTCCAAATCAGCAATGGTGATAATGAGCTGCCAGCTTCTATTTATAGACTTTTTGGCCTCTTTTTGTCACTTTTTTGGCCTCCCTTATCAGTTTCTTTATACCAAAAACTATTTAGAGCGATCCAGGAGTTATATGGGAGGGATTTGATTGGGTATTGGGACATTTTTTTTGAGTTTTGAGAAAATATTGACAGTCCATAAATTTTTTTTTTCAAAAGTCAACTTGAGCATATAGGTTAGGTTACCACCACAACTTTTGCATCTCGTTGTCTTTTTCTTCTGCTATAGGATCGATCCCATTAGGTTATGACAAAGAACCATCATATCTGCTCTAGAAGTGTCGCAACTTGGTGGTAGATCTTACCATAACATGGATGCCCTAGGTAGGTCCTGGTTGCATTATGGTGTCCATGCCGTTTCTAAAAACACTGTAGGCTCGAGAGTCCATATAGTCTTTCCTGAATATGAGTTTGAGCCTCATTTGCATGAATCTTTTTCACTCTTTGTCTCACCCTCAGGACTCCCAAAACATAATGGGTCTCCTTTTAAGCCCTTTTCAAACCCTCTAAAAATGAAAATATTGTCAAGTGATCTTGTGACCTTTCATGCTCGTTAAACTGAAATTTGAAGTCACGTCTATCCGACGGTAGTTTACCCCTTTTTTGGTCTGAACGGTCAATTGTACGAACAAAGGTATACTCTATCGAATTCCCATTCTTTAGAAGAGTACTCTCAGGTATAATTTTATTCCTTTTTCGAGCCTGAGGGACTAAATTTACGAAAAAGAAACCCCCACGGAGTCCATAGTTAAGCTCTTTTCAGACTCCCTAAAATTGAAAAGATCGTCGAGTGACCTTATTCTTTCACACTCATTAAATTGGTCCAGAAGAATATTCCTGACGGAGTCCATAGTTAATATTTTTTTAGACTCCTTAAAAGTGAAAAAATGGCTGAGTGATCTTGTCCTTGTCACACTCGTTAAAATGGTTTTGAATTGACGTCTAATCGATGCTAGTTTACCCCTTTTTCGAATCGACTAGACTATTGTCGAAAAAGGTACCCCGACGAAGTCTCCTTTTATGCTTTTTCAGACTCTCTAAATATGAAAAACCATCGATCTTACCTTCTCTAGGATCGTTAAACTTACATCGAAGGACATTACCATTGTGTGTTCTATCAACCGCATTTGCATACCTTATCCACCAGCCTTGTGACAGTTTGCTTCTCTGTCTTAACACATTTGGCCGCTTGAGGATTTTTTCCCCAAGTATCATTTTACCAGAACATCAGTCTTGTCCTTGTGCCTTGAGCTTGTATGTTTGCAGTACTCATTCCTCCGTTGTAATGAAATATTCCTTTATTCTTTTTCCAAATTTATCGAAAAGAACAAAAAAATCAAATAAACCCCAAAAAGAGGATGGGAAAAGTATTTTCTTTATTGGTAGCATAATGAGTCGTCCTTGGATAAAGCACATCTTTCCGTTTGATCATCAGACTATGGGATGTAGTACGACCTTAGGAATCTTTTCTTGCTATATAGAGTTGTGTACTCCACTATTTGGTTATTCTTCCAAACATATGGAGAGTTTGCATTGCCTCCTGCTTCGTAAACTTATGATTAACATAAATGCTGCCTGAGTCTTATCACTTGTCATGCTATTGTCCAAGGGAAGTTTGTCACTAAGCCTGAGTCGGCCCCTCTGCAATATGTCTCTTGTTCGCATATCCGGCCATCCTGAACGTCCAATCAAGTCCTTGTTCAAAATCACTGAAGCCTTCAGTCCGATCATCAATATTATCAAGTCCATAACCGACGAGCCATCGAAGACCTCTAGGTAGTGCGGTTGTACACTCATATTACACTCCTACCCGAGTTTCAGAAGATTTTGAAGTTGTTTCTTGAGCTCTGAAGTCTAGCCATCAGGCCGAATCAACTTATGGAAGATGGATACTCTATATGTATATCTTTCTAATTTCGAGATGTAGCTCCGCTGTGTATTATTCGAGGCTACTCTTTATAGTTATTTGACATGGATCTAGTGTATTTGATTGGTAGCCATGGTTCTATTTTATCCTGAGCATGGGTATGCCGGCCTCGGTGAGACATTTTTTATTTTACAGATGGCACCTCCTGGTTCCTAATCCTTGGGCTAAATCGTTCGGCACATCAGTAAAGATTGGTAATGTATTTCGGCCATCAGATGCTCTTCTGACCTCACACATTAGGGGGCATTTTTTATAACCCTAAATTGCACCACACATGCTTACCTGGCATCATGCCAATTCATATCCCTTCTTTGACAAAACTCTGTTGAACAACTCTTTGAAAATCCTCTTGTGTCAAGGCCCACATGCCCTAACCCATTACTGCACGCGTGTGCACGCTGGCTGACTCACAATAGCCTGCGTGTACCTAACAAAGCACAGAAAAAGGAAATTTGCCGACAGAACAAAAAAATATCGGTCAGTTAACTAAAACTCCTGGCCATGCATGGCCGAGGGTTCGTCCAAAACCCTAGCTCCTTATAGCCTATAAAAGAAGGGGTAGGGGTACCATTTGGAGGAGGAAACAATATAGCAAAGAAACTCTGCCCATTTATGTAATCCATTGTCCCAACCCTTTAGCCTTTCCTCATGCCAAAGGAGATTTAATGAAAAACAGTTGAAGGACAGAAGAAGAGGAGCCCAGGATCAGGTTCAAGGAGCGGTGGCCGGTCTCAGCTTTTTTGTAAGTTGATTCACTTTCAGTAATAAAAATAATACTTTTCCCATCCCAATGAATGAATTGTCTATGATTTTATTAGTTTATGATTGATTTCTAACCCTTGAGTATAGAAGTAGCATGCATGCATAGTTGTTGTTTGTCTTGAGTGCAGGTCATCTGTGGAAGGAGCAGCACAAGCAAGTGATCAAAGCGCAATAGAGGATCTACATCGAATGCCGATAATAAGGTTGGTGGTCCTTTTCCATGCATTTACTGTGAAAAAGGGGTTTAAATCTTGGGTTGTAGGTAAAAAAGTAGTTTCTATTCGGTCAAAATCTACATGCAAGTCTGACCCTAGTTTGCTAGTCCGTAGGGTGTTTTTCCCAACAACACTTGGGTAAGGACATCATTATACATTTGAACCATAAAATATGCATTTTATGAAAACATAGATAAAATTAAAAAATAGATACCAATCCAAGTAGATGACTTGTCTACAACAATTTCCTCTATTTATTAAGTGTAATTTCAATTCAAGAAATTTCAAAATAATTTTCTTGGCTTGACCCCCATGGAGAGCATTGTTAACCATTCTAGAAACCTATGGACATTCCACCCATGGTTGGAAGAATAAAAAAACGCTCAACTCAACATTTGTCCAAATTCATAAATATGACTTACATAATTTGAAAGTAGGTGTCTAATTAGGAAAAAATATGCAAGATATCCTTGGAAAGATATATATCTATTGAAAAATTGGTTGTCATTGATGTCAACCCTAGAAGAAGTCCAGAATCCTCTAGAAGTGATGGGTGTATTTGAATAAGTCTCCAAAGTGGTCCCCTTATGGCATATATTTAAGGATGTCCCTCATGGGAAGATTATTCAAAGAAGTATACAAGAAGATTTGGAAATATGGTTAATTGGTATGAATCAACAGAGATGTGGTCATGAATCCCAAAGTTAATTGAAGAAAAAAAACATGAAGGAAATTGCAAATTCATTAATAACCATCATAGATTGATAGTCCTCGTCATGTCGTTTCCAATGATAGGTGGGTGTTGGCCCTTGGTTATGTATTAAGGAAGAAAGTGAATATTAAGGAAGAAGAAAGACAAAGTATGAAGTGCGCGGAAGGCACATAAACTGAGGAAGGGTTGAAGTGGTTAAAGAAGCAGAAAAGAAGGAATGAAGTAAGGAAAAGAAAGTCTTTGAAAGAGAAGATCAAGGGAGATAAATCATCAAAGAATATGGATCATGGACAAGTTAGCAAGTGGAAGAAGACACCAACAGGTGCTTTGTAGCAGCTGGCGAAAAAGAAGGAAGGACATGCTGGTGAAGCCCTGAAAACGGGGGTCATGTGGACCTAGGGTTTTGGATCTAGGGTTTTGAAACCTAGACTTCGGTATAAGGTTGTCCAAGAGTCATGTAATGTATAAATAAAGGTCTAGAAGAGTTGAGAAGGTTTTTACTGTTATTGTTGATGAGAGAAATATTGATATAGAAGTGTTTTGTTATAAGAGCGTCTATATTCTGGATCTTCAGCTGGGTGTGAAGATTAACCCTACAGTTGGGTTCACGGGGATGGGAGATAAAGAGAGAAAGAGAGAGAGATCTGCAACTAAGTGCACAGATAGAACTGTATGATTTCATCTAATATAGCAAGAAATATACTTCTGTGGACGTATCCCTAGGGAAAGGGTGAACCACATAAATATTGTTGTTCTTTGTGTTTGATGCTGTGTTATTTTCTATCTATTATACTGTTATTGCATGGTTGTTTTCCCTATGAAAGATAAAAGGTATAAGCTAACTTCGCAAGCTACGTGTAAGATTTTTAAGGAATATTAAGGTTATATTGCATTGTTGTTATAGATTCACTTTGCATTTCCTCTAGTTGTAGACACCTATGTCTTTCAACCCCCCTATTGCTACTTCAAGTGAGACTTTATCTGCTTTGCAGGTGTTTCCAAAAGGGACAATAGTTAGGGTTTGTTGGTACGTTGTTTGATTTGAACCCTAGGTCTTCCCCTGTGCCAATAGTGGGATTCCATGTGGTTCCTCATGGTTGAGAATTTATGCCCTCTTAAAGATGAATCCCCAAACACAAGCGAAGAAACCCCAGATCTAAGGACAATAATTTACAAGTCAAACCCAAAATTAATTAAAGGATAAAAATGGTTACAAACAAGAAGTTATAGGTCGACCCTAAAGTCAAGTAAAGGATTTACTTGGAAAAGTATAAATACCCATAAAGAGCCTCTCATTTTATTATCAAGATCAAGAAAGTGTGACACCTCTTGGCACAATTGAAGAAGTGGAATCATGTGAAGGATAAAGATCTCAGAGATGGAGGTGTGAGAAGGGTTTTTCGGAAATCCTATATGAAGTGACCCCCATGGGTCAAGCATAAGGTGTCCTACAAGGACCCCATTAGTTATCCTTGTATCATCACATGCGGCCCTGCCTGTTTCCTGGTCTAGTCTTGCGAGGATGAGGAAAGGTTTGAAGAAGTTACCCTCTTGTTGACACTAAAGACGAGGAAGGTTTTATGATCTATGATCTGATGCACTAGGTTGTTTACATAATGAAAGGTTTTGGTATATGCTTTAAGGAATATCTTGGAGGTTTTATTTTGGCACATGATTGAGACATATCTTGGAGATATTTGGTATATGCTTTGAGGCATATCTTGGATGTTATGGCACATGCTTGAGGAAGTTCTTGGATATTTTGGCATATGAAGGATATATTAGAGGTCTTGGCACATTCTTGAGGCATATCTTGGCACATTGTTTGATGCATATCATCGTGATTTTGAGCATATGATTTGGGGGATATTCTTGAAGAACTTGGCATAAGATTTATGTGGTTGTTTGGTTGAACCAATTTTGATGATGATGATGTGTTAGTATCAGTGAAAGGTTGATTCTCTCACTTATATTTTTGGGAGGAAGGAAGGGGCAAGGAAAGGTCATTGGATTCTCCTTCCAGTTGGATCTAGAGAATTGTGCGAGTTGGATAGTCCTTCAGGTTGGAGTCTATAAAATAGGGGGTTGGAGCCTCCTTCCAGTTGGAGCTGGAGAATATAGGGATTTGGATCTTCCTTCAGGTTGGATCATATAAACTAGGGGGTTGGAAACTCCTTCCAGTTGGAGCTAGATAATTTAGGGAGTTGTAGCTTCCTTCAGGTTGGAGCCTGTAAAAAGGGGGTTGGAGCCTCCTTCTAGTTCATGCTAGAGAATTTAGGGATTTGGAGCTTCCTTTAGGTTGGAGCCTATAAAAAGGGGGTTGGTTCCTCCTTCCAGTTGGTACTAGAGAATCTTGGAAGTTGGTGCTTCCCGTGGATGCAATATTCAATATATATATCAAAAAGTGTTTCTTGGTTTTCTCCCATTTGGGTTTCCATGTAAAATTCTTCTATACTATGTATCTGTGGTTATATGTTTATGATATCTTGAATGTAATCATAAATGATAAATAATTAATAAGTTAATGCTTACATGTTAGGGTTAAAAATGGTAAAAAGTGATCAATATTGATTCATCCCCCTCCCTTCTAGTATTGGTGAATATTCAAACAATTTGTATCAGAGTCAGTCCTTCAGAAATAGCCTAACCATTGGAAGGTGGATCATGGATTTCACTAATAATGGAACACCAGTGTTTTATGGTCAGAAATATGAGATATGGATCTCAATAATAAAAGTATTTTTACAATCACATGGGTTTGATATTTTGAACTCAGTTTTTTTTGGATACACTGCTCCAAAGAAACTTTCGATGACTACAACCAAGAAGGAATTAAAAAGGAACCAAAAAATAACAATGGATTCCATCCTGGATGGATTATCTGATTTGGTAAAATTCAAAGTGAGACAATTCTCATCATCCAAAGAGATTTGGGATAAATTACATAATCTCTACTCTATGGAATCTCTTCTTATAATGAAAAAGCCAGAGCATGTTGATCAATATAAATAATATGTTGAGATAGAATAAGAATAACGAATCTCATCATGTTAGAGAGATCGAGAAGAATAAATTGGTGATGGTATGGTATATCATAACACATAACTCTTGTGTGCCCTAGAAATAAAGAAAGGAACCCTTTGAAATGATGACGAATATTATGAATAAGGAAAAGTAGATCTTGAGGAAGAACTAATCAGTTCTTTAAGTGAACTAAAAAGGGAAAGGAAGAAAAACAAGTTCCTTAAGGAAGAATTGATCAAGCTAAAGGAGGTATCTCAAAACCCTAAAAAAAATTCTAAAGAAGTCCAACAGATTATCATAAATATAAAGGTTCAGTTGGAAGAATCCAAAGTGACTGAAGAAACAATGAAAGATCAATTGAAATAAAAGAAGAAAATAAATGAGTGTTTGGAAGTTGAAATAGTATTAAAAATAAAAGAACTTGAAAAGGCAGAAGAAGAAGTTGCTTAAAAATCAAGGTAAAGGAAGCATAAAAGAGAGAAGATATTTTGACAAGTCATATTAAGGAAAGATACGAGGACTTAAACAAGATTGAAGCAAAATTTAGTCAACAAGAAAGAATATTTGAAGAACAAATCATCTCCCTGAAAACCCAACTTGAAGAAGAAAATAGAATGGAAGAAGTAATGATGATCCAAATGATGAAGAAAGAAAGAGATAGTGACAATATTGAAGAAGAAGTCATATCATTAAGGGTTGAAGTTAACAAGCTCAACAAGAGCTTGAAGACCTCTCAAGTACTAAAAGGCATTCTCAACTGTCAAAGGTCACCATTTGATAAAGTAGCTTTTGGATACATTGGTGAGGAATCATGCGAAGAAGATGCAAATGCCAAAACCAACAAGAGCATTGAAGAGAGAGGAAGCTACACACTAACAACAAATAAATTTGAATAGAAGTGTTCCAGGTTTCCAGAAAGGAAGAATGAAGAGAAGGCTAAGAATTATGCAAACATTCTCAAAGGAAGGGATCATGGTCAACATGATTCAGAGAGGAATGAATGCAGAAGAGGTGTATATCCAAGAATACTTTCTACCTCCAGACATCAAAAAATGTTCAATCATTGTGAAGGAAATAACAAAAGAGAATATCATGATCAGCTAAGGAATGAATTCAAAATAGCTACATCACAAAGATCATTTACTCCCAGGCATCGAATTTTCTTTCCTAGTTATTGTTTTACTTGTAATAACTTTGGACATAAATGTTGATAATTTTCTTTTCATTGATTTCAACCCTTGAAGAATACCCCACAGTGTGGTTTTGGTACCCAAATTTGAATGAGGAACATGGACATGAAGGACAAAATAAATGCAAGAAATACCCTCATAGATGGCTAATACTTGTTGTGCCATTTCCAATGATATGTGGAATTCCATGTAGTTCCTCACAGTTATGGAGATATGACTTTGTGAAKTTGTAAGCTCTAAATAAGTRGTCAAGAAGCCCCTAGTTGGTTACAAGTATTTAATGAAAGGGTAAATTTGTTGTAACAAGAAATCTCTAGAATCCGTAAATCAAGGAAAGGATTTACCTAGTAGAAGTATCAATATTCCTTAAGGAGCCATTCACAAGTACACTCACACATTCATTCATTKATTATCTATCTTGTGAACTAGTGATCGTTTTATTAAGGTTGTGACGACATTTTCTGAGGTAGTAAAGGAAGGTCGAAGGAGAAATTTTTGGAGTTGCAACAAACCCTGCTTTATAAGATATATGCAGGCTACARGTCATAAGGTGAGCATATGTACATGGGCTACAGTGGAGAAAAAAACATATATACGTGGGTAGTAGAAGAGCAATTATCTTATTTGTAAAAAGGCTCATGAATGATTGAGCAAATCTTGATACCATGTCCCTGAAGTATGAAGAAAGTTTGCAGGTCAACATATTAGAGTTTCACGGTAGCTACAAAGGTATTGGTATGGTTGTATACTTGTTTTGATGGTTACCTTTTGTCATGATATGGTGTATTCTTGAGGAATACTTGGTATGGTTGGTTTCATATTTTGATATGGTATATCTTGGTTTCTTGGGAGAGTGAGGGGCACTCTTATATCTTGTTCAATATATGAAATGGTTTTTATAGTTCATATCCTTTAGTTCATGGTGTATGGTGGCATATGCATGAGGCACATGTATTGGTTCCATGTGATACTTCATTGATGATATAGTACAAGTCTATACATGATTAATGTTATGGTATATGGTACAAGTTGTATTCATGGTTGATGTTATGGTTTATGATTGATGCATGTTATAGTTCACATGTTGGTACACAATTGATGCATGGTATGGTACATGGACATAGGTTGGATACAATGATAGGTTGACATGTTAGAGGTTGATGTGATAGTGGCATTGATAGTGACAATGACAGTGACAGTGATAGTGACAGTGATAGTGCAGTGGAAATGATAGTGGAAGTGATTATGGTAGTGAAATTTGGTATACACTTATATTTCATGGCAGCATGAAGAGGCAAGGATAGGTGGTTGTAGCCACCTTTTGGTTGGAGATGGAGAACTTAGGGGGTTGTGGCCTCCTTCTGGTTGGAGCCATAGAATTCAGAGAGTTGTAGCTTCCTTCAGGTTGGAGCCTAAGAATAGGGGGTTGGAGCCTCCTTCCATTTGTAGATGGATAATCAGGAAGTTGGTGCTTCCAATGAATGTATTCTTTTGATATATATATAAGAAACTCATTCTATGGTTTTATCCCATTTGGGTTTCCATGTAAATACTGGTGTAGTGTGTATCTATTGTGATATTATCTTGTATATGATTATACTAGTGATGACATATTGAATTCTCATGATAAAATGGTGAATATTGTTGAAGAATATATTGTGGTTAAAAGTAATAAAATTTCTCATTACTAATTCACTCCCCCCTCTCAGTAATCCAATAATTTCTATTAGACCAGGTCCTTCAAGAAGCAGTGTAACCACTAGAAGGAGATCATGAATTACACTAATATTGGAGTACCATAGTTTTATGGAGAGAACTATGCTTTATGGGGAAAAATATTGAAGATGTATATACAATCACAAGGATACGATGGTTGGCGATCAATAGTATATGGATACAAAGCACCAACCACTCCCCCAATGGATAGATATGGAAAGAAACTTGAAGAAAATGATTTAAGGGCTAGAAACACTATTGAGAATGGGTTGACTCTATCAATACATACCAATATTATGAACTATGAATACACAAAATAAATGTCGGACAAACTGAAAAATATCTACGAAGGAGACGAGAGGCTTAACAAAGACAAAATTCATATTTTTAGAGCCAAGTTCGAACAATTAAAGATGAATGAAGATGAAAACATAGAGGATTACTTTCTACGAGTCAATGAAATAGTTAATAGTATCAAAGTATTGGGAGATGAGATAAATAAACTAGTTGTCGTTAAAAAGGTATTAAGATCTCTACCAATGAGATTTGATTCAAAAATTTCATCTCTAGAAGAAAGAGTGGACCTAGCTACAATGAACATGGATGAGTTACAAAGAATATTCACTGCCTATGAGATGAGGATAGAGAAAGATAAGTCAGACACAAAAGAAGCAACATTAAAATCATCCAATAAGTCAAAGAACAAAGACAAACAAAAGACCAAATCAGATTGTAGTTGTAACGATGATTCAGAGGAAGATGAAGAGGTAGAAAACTTTGTAAGAAATTTGAATAGAGCAACCGACAAATACAAAGGTATGCTTCCATTGAAATGTTTTAATTGTGATGGTGTTGGTCATTTTTCTTCTAAATGTCCCTATAAGAATAAGGAAAATAATGAAGAATATGACTCTAAAAAGAAAAAGAAAATCCAAAAGGGTAGAGGAAACAAAAATATTTTTTTTAAGAAAAGTATCTACACCAAGGAAGATAGTTCATCATTAGAAAAAGATGAAGACACCAACAATGATACATAGAGAGTAATTTTTATGGAAATAGAAGACGCTCACGAAGAAGGATCTGAAGAAGAATGCGAAGAGGCAGAAGCTGATTACATAGAAGAATTGATTAGTGCCATAGAATCTCTGTGGGTTGAAAAAAGGAAAAACAAGTCACTCCAGGAAGAACTAAAGAAGAAAGAAGGATCTCATAACTCCAACTCCAAATAATTCGAACATATAATCACAAAGCTAAAAATTCAGGTGGAAGAAGACAAAATAATTGAAGAAGCACTCATAGGAAAACTAGATGAAAAGGACAGGATCATTGAAGGCTTAGAAGCAAAGATAGTCACTCTAAGAAAAAATATTCAGAAGAAGGACATGCAACAAAACAACACAAGGATATTGGATTATATCATTAATAGTCAAATACCTTACTATGATAGATCTGGATTAGGATACAACCATACACGGATAGAGAAAGGTTCAAGCTCCAAAACAATAGAGAAAGAAGAAGAACCAAGAATCTATGCAGAATCCGTTAGAGGTCCCTCTAATAAAGAAGAAGAAAATAATATTCAAGAATAATATTACATAGAAACTTCACCATCTATAAGATTCATAAGTCAATATCGGTAGAAGCCATCTATAGAAATATCTCAAGAATAAGAAGGATTCATAAGAGTATCACCATTAAAAAGATCTTCCACTCCCAGGTATCAAACTATTTTTCTTGGTTTATGTTATTCATGTAATAATTTTGGGCACAAAGCTATGAATTGTAGAGCCAATACCAAGAATAGAAGCAACTACAAAGGCCATACAAGAAATAGTTATCCAAGAAGATCTCATGAATATCAAAACATAAACTACAACATATTTGGTGATGAGGTAGATTGATACAAGTGCAATAACTTTGGACATATGGTTAAAGATTGAAGACTCACTATTCCTCCAAGGCAACAAAATAAAAATATCAACAATCATAAGCAAGAGCCACAAATGATATGGATAAGAAATCAGGATCACTTCAAAACTGAAGAATGCAACCTTTCTCTACAATGTCAACACAAGAAATGTGGATTGTATGTTGATAGAAGATGCTCAAATAATATAACATGTGATAAATACATGTTTCTAACATTGAATAAGGAAAGAGATGGATCATTTTCATTTGGGAATGACAACTCAACCAGAATAATTGGAAAAAGGAAAAATCAAGCTCGGAAGTAACGATGCCACGACAAAATTTTTTTTACTAGTTGAAGACATGAAGCACAATATGCTAAGTGTAATTAAAATGTATGATCAAGGACACAAACTTGTGTTTGACTCAAAGAAGTACGAAATAAGGAAACTAGAATCATGCAAGTTGGTGGATACAATTGTAAGAACTCCAAGAAACATATATGTTCTAAATGAAATCAGAAAGGTAAGATGTTTCTTAGGAAAGGATGATGAAAGTTGGCTTTGGCACAGAAGAATGGGTCACATAAATTTTGATAATATTGTCAAATTCAATAAAAGGGAAGAAATAAGAGAAATTCCCAAGATCTCAAAGCCAACAAATATTCTATGCAAGCATTGTCTACAGGGAAAATAAACCAATACCAAGTTCAAATCAAAGGGGTACTCCACAAAAAAACCATTGGACATTGTACATACTGATCTAGTTGGACCAATAAGAATGAAGGGATAAAAAGTTGAATTTTACTTCATGTTACTGGCTGATGACTACACAAGAATGACTATAGTTTTATTTCTCAAGAAGAAAATAGAAGCATTCGAAAAATTCAAGACATACAAAGAGATGGTTCAAACTGAGAAAGATTTGAAAATCAAGTGCTTGAGATAAAACAATGGAGGAGAATTTAATTCAAAGGATTTCATGGAATTCTGCAGTGAACATGGGATAAAGTGGAAATTATTAGTAGCCAGAACACCTCAACAAAACGGATTTGTCGAAAGGAAGAACATAACAATACAAGAAATGGCCAGAACCATGTTAATGGATTCCAAGTTGACAGATGTTTTTTGGGTACAAGATGTGCATACAAAAATTCAGATTCAGAATAGAGGGATGCTCATAAATAATAGTGATAAGACTCCATACAACCTATGGAAAGGAATACCAACAAATGTGAAGCACTTCAGAGTTTCCAGAATCAAATTCTACAACAAAAGAGAAGATGGAATAATTGGAAAATTTGATTCTCGAGTTGATAAAGGCATACTGGTTGGGTACTCAAGAAAAAGGAAAGCATACAAATACTTCAATATAAGACTCAATAAAATAGTAGAAAGCATCAATGTGACGAATGATGAGACAGACTAATGAAAGATAAAATAAAGTAGAAAAGACTTTGTTGAACATGATCACAAAGAAGATTTGAAAGAAGAAGAAGTAGATGAAGAATCAGATGAAGAAGAAAGTAGCCAGAAGTAGAGCAAGAAGATCAGGATCTTCAGGTACCTCCAAATACAGCTAGTAGACAAGTGCAGAAAAATCATCCATTAGAAAAAATCATTGGAAATAAATATGTAGGAGTTGAAACCAGAAGAAGAAACTGCTCACCAGAACAACAACACCTAGCACTACTATCTACTATTGAGCCGAGAAGTTTGGAAGAAACCAACAAGGATGAACATTGGATCAAACCTATGGATGAAGAATTATATTATATAGAGAATAATGACACATGGGAATTGGTTCCAAGGCCAAAGAAAAATAACTTCATTGGTACAAAGTGGGTCTTCAAAAACAAGTTGAACGAAGATGGACAAGTTACTAGGAACAAAGCAAGTTTAGTATGAAAAGGATACTCTCAAGTTGAAGGTATAGATTTTGAAGAAACTTTTTCCTAGTTTACAGGATGGAAGCAATCAGATTGATCTTATCCTATGCTTGTTCAAAGAGAATCAAGGTCTATCAGATGGATGTAAAGTGAGTCTTTCTAAATGGAGAATTATAAGAAGAAGTCTACATCGAAAAACCTGAAGGTTTTATGTTATCAGAAAAAGAAAGATTATGTTTGCAAGATAATGAAAGAGTTATATGGACTCAAGTATGCCCCTAGAGCATGGTATTCAATAATAGATAGATACCTACAACAATAAGGGTTCAAGAAAGGAAATGAAGAAACCAATATCTACATAAATGTGAATCAATATAGTATCATGATAATTGAAGTTTATGTTTATGATATTATCTTCGGAAGTGATGATGACAAGATGAGTCAGGAATTTAACAGAGACATACATAATTAACTCGAGATGTATTTACTTGGAAATTTGTCTTTATTTTTGGGTCTCCAGATATGTCAGAGAAACAAAGGTATATTTATGTCTCAAACCAAGTATATCATAGAAATGTTGAAGAAGTTTGGAATGACATATTTCAAACCAATCAATACTCCTATGCAAACTCATTGTAAGTTTAGTAAGGATGATGATTCTAAGGAAGAAGATCAGAGATATTATAGATCGATGATTGCTAACTTACTCTATGTAAGAAACTCTAGACCGGATGTGATGCAATAATTTGGACAGATTTCAAGGTTTAAAGTAACACCAAAGGAACCACATGTTATGGAAGTAAAGAGGATATTTAGATACCTCAAATTTACCTAAGAGTTTGTATTATGGTATCTAAAAGGGAAGGATCTATCTCTTGTCTCCTACATAGATGTAGATTGGGAAGGTTGCATTGATCATAAAAGAAGTAAAAGTGGAGAATCTTTCTACTTGGGTGAGTTTCTGGTATCATGGTTAAGAAATAAACAATTATCAGTATCCTTGTCTATAGTAGAAGAAGAATACATTGAAGCAACAACTTGTTGTACTCAGGTTATTTAGGTGAAGTAGACCTTACATGACATATAGGTAAAGTGTGATGAGCCCATTTCAATACTTTGTGACAACACCAATTCCATTAGTATATCTAAGAATCTAGTGATGCATTCTAAAATGAAGCACAATTCGATCAAGTATCACTTTCTATGAGAATACGATACAAAGAAGAACATCAAACTAGAGTATGTTGGGACAAGAGAGCAGATTGTATATATCTTTACCAAACTGCTTGCAAGGGAAACTTTTGAATATTTGCGACACAAGCTTGGAGTAGTTTCTTCCCCATAGTGATTCACACGACATCAATCTTGGAGTATTTTCTTCCCCATAGTGATTCACACGACATCAAACTTAACAAGACAGGGGAAGAGAAACAAAAGTCTTGAAAAATTTCAAGTAAAGAACCTTTTGAATGATTTACATATACATCAGAGAGTTACACAAGGAATCACCATGAAGAGAAAGGGTAGCAGAGACAAAAAAAGGCCTGTATATAGCGGGAGAAACCCCAAGAGGAAGATTACCCTTTTCCATTGATGTCAAAGGGGGAGATATAGAGAAAGTCATGGATAAAGAGAGAGAGAAGCATGTAGACATGGGGATAAATGATCATAGTGGGATCATGGGCTTAATTATTGTCATGCCTAAGTGTTTCCATCAATTCCATAGGGGGATATTGTTGATAATTTTTTTGTCATTGATGTCAACCCTTGAAGAAGCCTTGACAGTGTGGTTTTGGTACCCTAAGTTTAATGAGGGAAATGGACATGAAGGAAAAAATAAATGCAGGAAATACCCTCATATATGGATAGTACTCATCATTCCATTTCTGATGATATGTGGAACACCACGTAGTTCCTTACGGTTAGGAATATATGACTTTGTGAAGTTCTAAGCCCCAAAGAAGTGTTCAATAATCCTCTAGTTTGTTACAAGTCTTTAATGAAAGGGTAAATTTGTTGTAACAAGAAAACTCTAGAATCCCTAAATTAAGGAGAGGAGTTATGTGTCACAAGTATAAATATACCTCAAGGAGTCATTCACAAGTACATTCACACACTCATTCATTGATTATCTATCTTGTGAACTAGTGATATTTTTGCTAAGGTTACGACATTTTCTGAGGTAGCAAAGGAAGGTCAAAGGTAAAAGTTTTAGAGTTGCAACAAACCCTAGTTTCTGAGGTATACATGGGTTACAGGTAAAAAAGAGAGAGCATATACGTAGGATACAATGGAGAAATGTGCGTATATATGTGGGCAGTAGAAGAGAAAGTAGCGTATATGTAAAAAGGCTCATGAATGATTGGGTAAATGTTGGTACCAGGTCCCTGAAGCCTAAAGGAATTTTACAGGTCAACATCTCAAATTTTCAGGTTAGCTACAAAGGTATTGGTATGGTTGTATACTTGTTTTTATGGTTACCTTTTTTCATGATATGGTGTATGCTTGAGGCATACTTCGTTTGGTTGGTTTGTATTTGGATATGGTATATCTTGGTTTCTTGGATGATTAAGGAGCACTCTTATATCTAGTTCAGTATATGACATGGTTTTTATAGTTCATATCCTTGAGTTCATGTTGTATGGTGGCATATGCATGAGGGACATGTATTGGTTCTGTGAGATACTTCATTGATGATATGGTACATTTATATACATGATTAATGCTATGGTATATGGTAGAAGTTGTATTCATGGTTGATGTTATGGTTCATGATTGATGCATGTTATATTTCACATGTTGACACATGGTTGATGGATGGTATGGTACATTCACATAGGTTGGATACAATGACAGGTTGACAGGTTACAAGTTGATGTGACAATGACAGTGAGAGTGACAGTTACAGTAGTAGTCATTGTGGTAGTGAAAATTGGTCTACACTTATATTTCAGGGAAACAGGGCAGAGAAATGATAGGTGGTTGTAGCCACCTTCCGGTTGGAGCAGGAGAACTCAGTGGGTTGTATCATCCTTCTGGTTGGAGCTAGAGAATTCAGAGAGTTGTAGCTTCCTTCAGGTTGGAGACTGAGAATATGGGGTTTGATCCTCCTTCTAGTTGTAGCTGGAGAATCAGGAAGTTTGTGCTTCCAATGAATGTACTCTTTTCATATATTTAAGAAAAACATTTCATGGTTTTCTCCAATTTAGGTTTCCATGTAAATATTGGTATACTGTGTATCTATTGTGATGTGATGTTGTTTATGATTATACTATTGATGATATATTGAATGCTCATGATAAAATGGTGATTATTTTTGAAGAATATATTGTGGTTAAAAGTAATAAAATTACTCATTACTGATTCACCCCCCCTCTCAGTAATCCAACAAAAAAGTTGTAGATTGCATAGAATATGGAAGAAATGTTCAAGAAAGAGATGTTATGTGCGCCCCTACAAGATTGAATTGTTAGAAAAACAGGACCGTGGAGCAATAAAATAAAATAAATTCGGAAACAAAACACAAAAGATACGCAATACAATAGAGACATAGATTTACGTGGTTCACCTAGTGTGGGCTACATCAACCAGAGAAATTGCCAGGTCCTTCCTTTATTATTATCCAGCATATGAAGGGATACAACTTACAACAAACCCGCTGTAACTTCGTCTTCTTTCTTTCACAGTCTTCTATCTCAGAATACAATACTCGCCATCCACCATAGCTGCAATACATTTCCCTTATAAAAGAGGGTTTCCTTCTAGGGAAAAAAACCCTAACATAATCTCTATCATTAGATCTGCGAACTTATAATGAATGGTCCAGATTTACAATGAAATTACAATATACATTTACAAGGCAATTTTTCCTTTGGGGGCTTCGCCCCCAAACCCCCGCTGGGGACCTTCTTGCCCCCAGACCCCGTAGCCGGGGGGATATCCCCC
>JASDQU010241342.1:70208-97033 GCA_032191745.1 Picea mariana
AACAAAACACAAAAGATACGCAATACAATAGAGACATAGATTTACGTGGTTCACCTAGTGTGGGCTACATCAACCAGAGAAATTGCCAGGTCCTTCCTTTATTATTATCCAGCATATGAAGGGATACAACTTACAACAAACCCGCTGTAACTTCGTCTTCTTTCTTTCACAGTCTCCTATCTCAGAATACAATACTCGCCATCCACCATAGCTGCAATACATTTCCCTTATAAAAGAGGGTTTCCTTCTAGGGAAAAAAACCCTAACATAATCTCTATCGTTAGATCTGCGAACTTATAATGAATGGTCCAGATTTACAATGAAATTACAATATACATTTACAAGGCAATTTTTCCTTTGGGGGCTTCGCCCCCAAACCCCCGCTGGGGACCTGCTTGCCCCCAGACCCCGTAGCCGGGGGGATATCCCCCCCGGACCCCGCAGAGGGGATACCCCCCCACTTCACTCCCCCGTGTGGAAGAGTGTACATACTTCTGGGGTGTAAATACTTCATGGGGTATAAACACGACTGAAAGTAAAAGACCTCTGAATTAGGAAGATAATCAGGCTCCACAACCAACATGAATGTTACAAATGAAAAAAATATGGACACATAGCTCATGAATGTAGAAGCATGATGAATCCTTCCATGAAGGACAACATTGATATCATGTACAAGAAGGTTTGCAGAAAAAAAGAAGAAGAAGAGAAGGTGAATGAAGAACTCCCATTGATTATATTTACAGTATTTTCATAAGTCTCCAAAGTGGTCCCCTTATGGTGTATATTTAATCATGGTCCTCAAGGAAGATTCTTTGAAGAAGTCTACAAGAAACCTTGGAAATATGGTTAAGTGGTAAGAAGCCCCGGAGGCGTGATCATGAAGCATGCAATTAATTGAAGAAAAAGAACATGAAATACATTGAAAATGCATTCAAAACCATCATAGATTGAGAGTCCTCGTCATGTCGTTTCCAATTCTAGGTGGAATTCCACGTGGTTCCTCATGGTTGAGAAGTTATTCCCTCTTAAAGATGAAGCCTCCCCAAAAAGTGAATAATCCTCGGATCTAAGGAAACAAAGTTACAAGTCGGCCCCAAAATTAATTAAAGGATACAAATGATTAAAAAAATGAAGTTATAGGTCAGCCCTAAATTTAAGTAAATGAGGTACCTAGAAAAGTATAAATACCCATCAAGAGCCTCTCATTTTATTATCAATATCAAGCAAGTGTGAAATCTTAGTGTTAGATAGTCCATATGCCATGAGAGCAATATTATAACAACATTTAGCATAGTCCACAGTGTTCCATTACTATATATCTAGATCAATATATGTCATGTTTTTGAACCATATTTCAACCATAAAATAATGTTGAAGCAAATTCACATGTGCTAGTCATAATTGGAAGAGTAAATTGTGTAAATATGCAATATGCCAACAAGATTCATCAAGTGTTTTAAGCATAAAACATTAACATTATAATGAAAAACCCTTGTATCTCAGCACTTGCCTCCATTCAAAATATGGATACCATTAGGCTCCAATCAATGGTCATGATGTTTGTGTTGACGAGCATAAGTGACACACCGTCAACTAGAAGGATAGATCCAGTCTGGGGTTGTCTAATTAACCCAAGATGTTTGGTGTGATCTATCCTGACGGGTTTAATGGCTCTATTAGCCAACTAAGGTCCTAAAACAAAGAAAATAAATAAACTATTCTAAAGTTACAACTACAATACTATGTATACGAATCTAGTTATTTAAAAATGCTAAACATAAACATAAATATGAACATGTGATTATAAAAAGGATATTTATAGATTGTAAGTTTTGGAGGATGCCTTGCAAAATCAATGTTTTTGTAATTGTCTATGAAGTATATAAATAAAGAACATATTTTAGATTTTCTGTTTAATAAATTAAAATCTAAAAACTCAAAAGATACTAATAAAACATAATCTGAAACAAGAACAGAATAATAGTCACAACCATTTTAAACTATCTCATTTCACTAATACACTAATAACGAAAATTGAATACAAATAACACTAACCTGAGATTAATCTCATACTGTGCCCATATCCCTGTGCAATCCAAACTTCTAGTTATCTTTCCTGTGAGAGAAACCTGAAACAAGCTTATGCTAACATCTCCTAAGTAAACTCAAGAGCATCTTCGGGGACAAGGATATAATAATAGAAAAATAAATATATATATCTAGTGACCATATGATGATGAATGTTTAAACTAAAAGAAATTTTAATATGAAGCATTCATTTGATAGATCGAATCAACATCAAGTATAAATCACTAATATCAAAGTGAAATAACGATCTCAGATANGGACAAGGATATAATAATAGAAAAATAAATATATATATCTAGTGACCATATGATGATGAATGTTTAAACTAAAAGAAATTTTAATATGAAGCATTCATTTGATAGATCGAATCAACATCAAGTATAAATCACTGATATCAAAGTGAAATAACGATCTCAGATATAATACATATGAAACAACAAATTATAGACAAACTTTAATGCTCTGATTAAAATGAAACATTATATGCTATGAAGGCTAAAGCTATGTAACATATTAATATCCCATAATATAAAAGGAAAAACATAAATGGAACAATGTCACGTTGGTCTAAAGCCGAAATGTGAACAACTTGTCCATTCAGTTTTGAGAGTTACATGTCCATAATCTGTTTCAAGCAAAGATGTCTTTCACTAACAAAGTGAACAGTATTTAAAGTAACCTGGGATCCAAATACTCATATCTCACAGGATAGAGTTGTATCCCCCAAAATCAAGTACTATTACAAAAAAAATGAATTAAAAACCACTCATAATAGAGTTGGTTTATTCAAAAATTAAATCAAAGTTTCTATAAAACACAAAGAAGGAAAAAATACTAATCATTTAGGCATATGACTGAACATATTTTCTCCAAGTAATCAACAACAGGATCTCCCATTTCTTGAGAATAACAAACCAATTTAATAAATTAGAAAGACAATTTCTAAATAACTAATTCTTCTTAAAAGAGACTTGGCTACATAATCGAAGATTCTGTAGCCAGTCTTAATTTTAGTAAATGAAATCAAACTCCAAATCAACTTATTTTGAATTAGACAACAAAAATAAAATGAAAGAAAAAATAAAAATGCATTAAAAGTTAACTAAAGAGGGGTCGGATAGTTCAGAGTTTATTATTGCCTTGACACTAGTCACATTCAAAATGACTATTTTTCTGGATCACTTGATACGTTTAGTCTTCCTCTCTGGATGCACCTTGAGATCAAGGTTTTCTTGCCTCAAAAAATCATTCTGAGCAGTAAGAGTTTTACTTCAGGCCTGTAAGAGAGGAATGTCGGTATAATAACGCTCGACCCAATGGAAACAACCATCACAATGTACAAGGGAGATGTCAGATCGATGAAGGGCACAGTCAACCAAGGGTGCATCAGTCTTACCAATTGTTTTCTTCAGATATTGCCTGATACCCTAGAACCCTTCTTTACCTTTAAGGCATGGTGGTAAATTTGTCACGAAATCATAATGTTCAGTAGGAAAAATAACTTCCCTCCTGGAATCCAGAAATTTTGGATCTTCACGAACTAGAAAATCCTCTATCTCAGGGTCTTAACCCTCATCGATATTGATCAGATCGATCGTGCTCAGATGAGTATCATTTCGGTTCCTTAGTTTCCTAGAGATTAGGCGACCTACTTTCTTGTTCTTGAAACCCAAATCTATGCAGTGTTGTTTTGTTCCTTTACAAAGCTTCTTGGCATCGAACTTAGCGATAACGTTCAGACTAGAATCATTCACAAGCGCAAGAGGGTCATTTACCTTTAATTCATCAGTATCTTGCTCAAAAAGACTTACAGGTGGGGAATTAAACAACATCCCTTTGACTAGAGGATTTTTTTTCAGTAAACTCTAGTCCATTATTTGAATTACCGAACTGGTGTTTAACCATTGGCCATTAGGTCTTCTAAGTTAGGGTTTACTGTCAGAAGAGGGTTTGTTGTAGGATTAGCCTGGATGAAACCATTCCTCATTAAGAAGACCTACCAATTGTAACCTATGTTTGAAAAATGATGCATCAACAAGATTTTAACCAACCCATGATGGAACAGGCTTGAGTCGACACTATGTCCCTTGTATCATTTCGACATCTTATAGAGGCTCATCAATAAGTAAGAAACCTATGAAATTCATGAGCAAACATATATGGTAGAGAAAAACCAATCTGTATCTACCCTCACATGTAATGAATTGTTTCAAAATCAACAACAAACTATGCCATCTAGGTTTTAACAGGGTGATAGGAATAAATTTGATGCAACAAGTAGTTTTACGAGATGTCATGAACAGAATCCACTGGAATTCTTCTATTCGGGCATTTTTGAACCATTTCTCTCCCTTTTAGGGGAGCCCTGTTGCTTTTCTCATGAATTCCCTGGTCAAATCTAACTGGATGTCTCTTATCTTAGCTCTAAAACCCTCAAAGGTTTGGGTGAATGCTTTTTCCACCTGAAGATCATAACCCTGGAATTTCTTGAGAAATGAATCCCAACAATGACTCTTTAAGTCGTCGATAGCATCGTCATGGGATAGTAAGGTCTGACATTCGTTCGTCTCTATGCGAATGAAGAGTGTCATGAACACTGTAACTAGAATGCAACAATGATTACTTGGAATAGTTTTAGGTTTGAATCGTGCAAGCATGAGAAACAAGTCCGAATGGAGAGTGGGAACATGAAAAGAATAGAACCTGTGTGTTATCATAACTCATATAGTGGGAGCGAAAGCCAGAGGGTTTGTTTTAATCCTTACCATATCTTGTGACGAGTGCCAAAGCTATAGAGTACCAAAACTCTATGAAGGTAATGAATAGCTTCATTAATGCTTGGATCCAGCTAGGTGAGGTGATAACGTGAGTACAACAGGTTTGTACCCATTGGCATGGACGTTGATGCGACCATCAAAATAATCACAAAATACCAAATAATTAACCAAATTTTTTCATGTACCAAAGCAATTTGATAATGAACTATCAAACCATTGAAACAATAATAATTGTATTAACACCAAAAATGGATCTATTAAACATTTAATAAGATTTAAATTTCAATTACAAAAAGATATTTCTAAGGCATAAAAAATTATAACACCAAGCTAAGTTTTATGTTTAATTCATGCTTGCAATCATGAATTAAAATAAAACGAATGAAAATGCAAACCATAAGAAATTAATAAGGAAATATTTTAATCCAACAATCACTTCAAAATTCTCAAAAATGTTTACGAAATTGAGGTGATGGAATCTACAAAAAAATACAATAGACATCCGATCGTGTTAAATATCAAAATCATGTGTGGTTGCCAACAATGGCGGAAGCAGTTATCTCTGCATCACCAGAAAATTCATGTTAGAGTGAATTAGAAAGAGTGAATTTTTAAGAAAACGTTGACAGCAGGTCAAGCATCCTGATCAAAACTCAGAAAATAACGCAGTCTATCATCAGATGTGTTTATGTTAGAAATGCAATCTTGTATCAAATCTAGATTACGAGCAAGATGATGTTTAGGCAACCGACTCTGATACTGTTGACAGGGCCACTGCTGCCAGTAGGTGTCAATAGCCTCAACAGAGATGTCATTTAACCCACTCTAGCACCTTTGTCCTGTCCAGAAGTCATCCATTGAAGATAAAGAACATATTTATTTTCGATCAATTCCAAAAAGACATACCTGATCATTTTCTTAAACCCAACATTGTTGCATTGCCAACAGGCCTGTTCAGTACCTCGATGAAGTTGCCTTGGCATCATGCATGCATTTTCTTGCTGCCAACAGACCTGTTTAGTGTCTCGGCAGGTTTACAAACACTTCCCACACCTTGCAGTGATTTCAAATCTCTAGATATTGTTTACATTTTCACAAAAAAATTATGATATTCAAGAGAGAGGGGTGATGCGCAAAATATCAGATTTCGATAACAAAACTTGATCTTTTACAACTTATTTTCTCGTTTGATGACCTTCATCATGATCTGAACATTTAGATTTCTGTTAAGAAATCATCTCAAGAAAAGGAAGTTATAATTGAGTTGTTTTCCTTAAAAACAGGGACAACGTTAAGAGTTTTATTAATGCTAATCGTGTCTTCTCGTAATTTTAAAAAGAAACAAGGAACATTGTTTTGAACAAAAAATGTCTTTTTCTGATCTGAGTTTAAGAATTTACAACACTGGTGCTCTGAGGAGTCATCAACTGTTTCTCTTGGATAAAAAATATGATCTGCCTTCCACAAACGAAACGCTGACTCATACATAATTACTCAGAAACAAATAAAAAACAAGCAAAATGAAAAGAACCAAAATTAAAAGAACATAAAAGAAAACTAAACACACAAAATATGTACAAAGGGGTGAATCTGGAATCATCAGGTGAAATAACATTTTAGAGCCAAGCCATTCACTAGGAAAGTGTCTGTTTGTCCCTCCAAATTATGCAGACGGAAAGAGCTGGGACCCAATTTTTCAAAAATTACAAATGGTCCCAACCACAGATTCTGGAACTTGGTGTGTTCCCCCTTTCTCTCGTGAGCTTTGTCCCATTTAAGAACCAAGTCTCCAACATAAAAATTCCTATCTAAATAAGAATTTGAATCAAACCATCTTTTTACAATTTGTTGATGCTGATCCAGTTTCTGCTTTTCTTGTGTTCTCACTTCCTCTAATTTCAATAAGGCGTTTATTTGATTTTCTAGAGGAGGGCACTCCTCTTCTTGAACTTTATGCAACAACTGCAATGAGGGAAGTAAAACATGCGGAGAGAGAACTGCTTCTCTTCCATAGATGAGGAAGAAAGAGGAATTACCAACAGAGGTTTTTGAGGTTACCCTATCAGCCCAAAGTGCATTATACAATGCATTGTGCCATTTCTTGTGATTTTATGAAACTGTCCTCTTAATGATCTTGATTAAATTTTTGTTCGTTGACTCTACTAGGCCATTTCCTTCAGGATAGTAGCTTTCATAATACTTCAGTTTGATCCCTTTTTCCAAAGAAAAAATGTTCATATCAAGGGATGAAAATTAGGAGGCGTTATCAAATACCAGACATTCGGGAACACCGAATCGAGCGATGATATGAGAGTTTAGGAAATATACTACCTGATTTGTGTTCACCACTTTCACAGGTACAACCTCAGACCATCTAGTAAAATAATACATGGTTATAAGAATATACTTGTGCTGCTATTGTGAAGAAGGATTGATTGGTCCTATGATGTCAAGGCCCCATTGTTGAAAAGGAGAATCTACAGTAACAGGCTGCAAAGGGAATGCAACCTTTTTCACCTGTCCTCCATCCTTTTGGCAAATTATGCATTTGAAACATAATGCATGGGCATCTTTAAACAAAGTGGGCCAATAGTATCCAACTCTTAGAACTTTGTGAGTAGTGGTATCTCCACCGAAGTGACCACTGGATTCACCTGCATGGAGTTTAGATAGCACTCTTTCTGACTCTTCCTTTTCCAAACAACACATAAGAACACCATCAAAGTTATTTCAAAATAATACATCATTGATTAACTGGAAAGATGCAAATTTTAGTCTAAGTGTTGTTCTGTTTTTAGGATCAAGATTATAGGGAGCAGATCCACATGTCAAAAAAAACTTAATGTTCTCATACCAAGAATTGGCAGTAAATTATGCACCACTGATTTGTTTTTCGTTATGCTGATTTTCAGTTAAGGTGTTGATTTGACTTTCCCATTCTTTAACTAAATTGGCCACTAGTTTACACAGTCCTTGACCTCTAACAATATGTACAAGGGTTATTTCGAGTTCATATTCCTGTAATGATGTCATCCAATTTTCCCTTTTCTCACCCAGTTCTTTTTGTACTAACAGGTTTCTTACAATTGGGTAAGAAACAATAACCTTAGTTCTGGATTTCAGCAGGTATGACNCACATGTCAAAAAAAACTTAATGTTCTCATACCAAGAATTGACAGTAAATTATGCACCACTGATTTGTTTTTCGTTATGCTGATTTTCAGTTAAGGTGTTGATTTGACTTTCCCATTCTTTAACTAAATTGGCCACTAGTTTACACAGTCCTTGACCTCTAACAATCTGTACAAGGGTTATTTCGAGTTCATATTCCTGTAATGATGTCATCCAATTTTCCCTTTTCTCACCCAGTTCTTTTTGTACTAACAGGTTTCTTACAATTGGGTAAGAAACAATAACCTTAGTTCTGGATTTAAGCAGGTATGACCGAAAGTGTTTCACTGCTTTGAAAACAACATATGCATGTTGATATACTACTGAGTAATTAGGCTATGCTCCTTTGAAAGTTGAGCTCATGAAGGCAATTGGTATCTCATTTCTTTCATCATTTTTGTGTGTTAACACCGCAGCATAAGACCGGTCTGAAGCAAAGGTGTAAAGAGTGAAATCCTGAGAAAAATCGGGACTCATCAAGGAAGGACCCTCTATTATTGATTTTCTAATGGATTCAAAAGCATGACTTTCTTGTGGTCCCCAATGGTACATAACATCCTTTTTAATTAAATTCTGTAATGGTATTACCATTTCTGAGAAACTTGGGACAAATATTTTGACGAAATTAATCTTGCCCAAAAAGGACTACATGGATTTTTTCGGAAGAAGGAGGGGGGAGTTTAGCAATATCTTGGGTTCTTTCAGGGTCAATAATCATTCTGTCCTTAGACACTATAAAACCAAGTAGTTTACCTTGTTCCATTGCAAATACTGATTTCTTAGGGTTGAGAGATATACTGAACTTGCGACACCGTTCCAGGAAATCCCTGAGGTGAGACAAGTGATCTTTCTTGTTTTAAGAGAATACACTGACATCAACAAGATATACCATGACCAATTGGTTTATGAGGCCATGGAAAGTAATATCCATTTCTCTCTGGAAAGTGGCACTGGCATTTATCAGTCCAAAAGGCATTTTTCTGTAGGCATAAGTTCCCCATGGGGTGAGAAAGGTGGTTTTAATCTGATTTGAGGGAGACATGAGGACCTGGTTGTATCCCGAAAATCCATCTAGAAAAGATAGTCTTTCAGAACCAGACATCTATTGAAGAATTTGTTCCATTGGAGGAAAAGGGTAATTGTCATTATCAGATGCTCAATTTAGGTTCCGAAAATCGACACAAAGTTGAATTTCACCACTTTTGTTCCTTATAGGGACTAGATTAGACACCCATTGTGTGTGCCTTACCGGGAAAATTATCTTTGCAGTTAGAAATTTATTTAGTTCTTTTTTAACAGTGGGTTCAAATTTAGGGTGAATCTTCCTTAATTTATGTTGAAAAGGCTATGTCTGGGGTTTCATGGGGATGATATGTTGTATGATATTAATGTCGAATGTTTTCAAGTCATCATATGTCCAAGCAAAAATTTCTTTAAATTCTTTAAACAATTTTATGAAAGAATATCGCTCTTGCTCAGAGCATTCTGTTCCCACATTGATATTTTGAGGATTTTCCTTCATTCCTAAATTAACCATCTTATAAATCAAAGAATAATTGTTCGTTTTACAATTAACTATCGCTCTAAATTTATCATGCAAGTCATAAAACTTTTCTAGTCTTACAACAGATCTGGGGATAGAGTTTACCATATCAGATTTCGATTCAGGAGATCTAGGATATGATATTGCCATGAAATTTCAGAGATTTTCATTGTGAGTTCCTTCATCAATGACCACACCTTGAAAAATATCTTCCATATGCAGGAAGTTGATAATTTTTTGATCATCATTGAATACTCTCCAATTTGTGATGTTATTTGGGATCGATGGCCTGAGCAATAATTCAATTGAAAAATCATTAGGGGAAAGACCTTCAATAGGTGATAGTTTAGAAGCAACATTGGCCATTAAATAAGCTTCTAAATTACTTAATCTAGGAATGGAATTTATGTTAAATGTTGAAAATGTTTGCATCAAACCCCATACCTTAGTTTGGTAGCTTTTCATATGTGGTGATAAGAAATATATGGCATTTCTTACCTTCTTAACCAAGATTTCCAAATCACCAAATAACGTCAAATTCTACACGTCCATATCCATAAATTTCCTAAGCCCTTGTATAAGTGCTTCATATTCGACGGTGTTATTAGTGCACTCAAACTCTAGCCGGTAGGCAATAAAAGTGTTATTACCCGCAGGATCGATGAGTACACAACCTATGCCTGTTCCTTCATTGGATTTGGATCCATCAAAGTATGAAGACCATATTTGGGCTTCTTTAGTAGTACTTGGCATACTTGACAGAGCTGATGTATGAGTATAAGTCATAATTTCCGATTGCTGCCCAAGATAAGTGATAGAAGAAATTTCGATCATGAAATTACCAAAGAAGGTATTCATTCCCTGCGTTTCAAATCAGTTTGCAGATGTGAAGAAAGGTTCATTAGGATCATTTAGATCTGTCATAGTATGCTTTAGATAACATTTTCTATTTATCTTGATTTTGTTGGGCTATCCATTTTCAAGCAGCCACAAATGAGACCAATCTATGGCAAAGCAACCATGCAGCTGTTTGGACTAGTCCCTGCTTAAAAACAAACCATAAAATTTGGGGATATATACAATGATAATGTCGATTATCTGATGAACCTTAAGATTGGAATATAATCTAACCAGAACATTATTAATATCACCAATTACCTTAACATTTGTTCGATCAAGATGAATGATTTTGAGATCGGAAGGTTTAACTTCTACATTAATTTTTTGACAAACAGATAGAGACATCATGTTTGATGATGCACCATAATCGACCATGCAATTATGTACATTCCTATTAAAAATTTCAAAGGTTAACAAAAAAGGTGGGACATTTTTCCAAGTGTTAACAACAAAATTCTGCTGATTTTTAGCTGTTGTCCCTAAAATAGTTTTATTTACATTTGCTATAGTTTTTCTTGCTAAATCCCTTTTATCTGGAAGTTCAGATGTCATTTTAGTTGGGATTTTTTTTTTTAAAGTAAAAAAGGGGTGGATCCTATTGCATTACCATTCAAAATTTACATATATGCTTGTTCTTCCAGCTATCCCACCGAGTTAATGGAAACCAGAACAACTGGCATCCTATATTGCCTATGTCAAAAAATGGGAGGCCATCTATCCTGCTCGTAGGAAACCAGGACAGGTGGAAACCCTCAGTCTGAAAATTCTCACATAGTCTTCGAATTGTAGTGGAATTGAACCCTAACACTTCTAGATCTAGAGCTCCATCTAAAACTACGATTCTAACTAGAAACATCAACTTAAATAGTTACCCAGTGGCCACTGAAGTGTCCATGTTAGCATCTTCTTCTTGCTTTCCCACTCTGGCTGGTAGCACAAAGAGTTGTTCACAAGTCGGGCACCTCTGCCTAGATGGCGTGTTAGGGTAGGCGTTGTATAGCATGTTGATGCATTGGCTGATTAGGATGGACCAGTGAATTTGGTCCGCTACCTAGCTCCGCAAGTCAAACACCAACTCCAAGTGCTCCGAGTGGAAGAATGGCGGTTGGACATGCCACCCATCCTGCATGATGGATAGGGGATGTGGAATGGGATCCATGCCACCCTCCCTCCCCCATCCACCCTCCTTCATTTCACCACCTGGACTGGTGTCCTCTACCTCTCCTATCTTGTTCCCCGTGGCCTCCTCCATTACCTGTGGCCGGTCCTATTCTTCCTTAGCATGCAGGTCAGTTGTGCCCAAGGAGAGTTCACCTGCATGCACTGTCTTCATCATTTCTAGTGCCTCTGGGGTCTCTTCATTGATGTAACAAGTGGTAATCTCATCCATTTGGTCAACCTCTTTGTGGTGGCTTTGTTTTTCCCCTGTGGTCTCCATGGTGACCTCCCCCGGAAAGCAGGTAGGTGGATTCCAATTGTCGGGTACAGTAAAGAGGAGATGTTTCGGAGGAAACTGAATTGGTTCCTCCAAAAAAGTTTCCTCCAAATAATCCATGGGAGGAGTCCTGGGATTTCTGTCTTTGTGGACGAGATGTGTTTTGGCCATGGACAATGCTCTTTTGAACCTCTGTTGTCTCTTCCGGCGAGCATCAAAGGAATACAAGGCAGCGCCCCTATAGGGCTTACCTCTTTCGCACGGCATGGGAATGAGAAGAGAAATGAACACAATGCTAATGGTGTTGTTGTAAGTACACCCAGGCTCAGAATGGCCTGCTTGGTGTGGGATGAAATTGAAATGGGATAAGCCATAGCCAAATTCAGTGTCTTGAGGACGGACATGACGACCTTGTCCATTAAGGCTCCCTTCTTAATGATCTGTGCAACTGGCCTATTCATGCGCATGGTAGAAATCATTCCATGGGCTTGGCTATGCGAGCATGCTCCCATCCTTAATGGTGAGGGGATGGGATCTGACGGGCCATAATTATGGCCCATCCTGGCTCCTGACCGCATGGCCTAGCTGCGCAACATGGAACCCCATCCAGGGTTAGAAATTCCCTATCAACAATGGCTTGACAAAGGGTTGAGAGATCTATATCTTTATAAGTTTGAGCCTCCCAGTAGATGTATTTCATCTCAGTTGTTACCCCCTCATTTGCCAAGTAGTCCGCAACTTTATTTTCTTCCCGTTTCACATGAGAAGGTATAATGGTGAGATAGGGGTTGTGAAGGGCTACAAAATCCTCCAATAGTCCCGAAAGTATCCAGCTGGGTGAAATCAGTTTTTCCCCATGCATAATTTTGGTTATTGACTGGATGATGATCTGAGAGTCCCCTTCCAGAGTGATTTTGTGGAAGTGGTTATCAATTGTTGCTTGCAGACCGCATAAGAGACCTGTGAGCTCAACCACGTTGTTGGTGTTTTCCCCTGTTGGAAAACTTGTATTTTTCTAATACTCTAGTTATAAAAGGTTGGAGCCACCTATTTTCTAAGTATTGAAATGATACACATAAGCCTAAAAGTTGGATTTCGGGATTTCGTATATATCATGGTTATACATATTTGAACCCTTGAAATCCTGACACGTGAAATGGAGAAGTTCTTTTAAAGTTTAATCACGATTATTGAACCTTTAAACATGGATTATCACTTTTAATACACCATGCTCTTGCGTTTCAGGAGTCACACCTCGAACACCCTTCAAATTTTCGACACGTGAAGTCGCGAGATTAGTTTAAGTTAATCTGGTTAATAACAAGAATAATGACTTTTAAGCCATAATTAATCTGTATCGCGATTTCACGACTCGACGGTTGTTACCTAAAAAAACAATACGTTTGTAACCTTGATCCCCAAAGTCATGATATTCATTAATTAATCATTGTTAATTAAAAGCTCAAGTCAAATCACAGTTAATCAACCAAATCACACTATCGCGGATTTGGGGTTCATGGTTCCAAGACTAGGAGTAAAAACATCCAGTACTGCGAACGTCGAAAAGGGAATTAAGGACTAAACTCACTTAATTAAGAAGTTTAACTAGATTAATTAACGCCTAAACAATTTTCAATCCGTACAGCCTACAGACCAATATTTAAATGTTGCCGCGATCCTCTCGAATCGCGAATTATCAAACATTTATGACATTTATTAGAATTTTAGTGAGGTGATTGATAATAAGATCTCATTTTATTTCTAAATCTTTCTATTAAATGATTTAAACATTCTGTTAGCAAGGACTCACACAGAATTAAATGCTCAAAGCGAAAAGGTTTCAGTTATTATCTTTAGTTTTCTTTCTAATTTGTGCAAAGCTAGTTCACCATGATAACCTCTGTCTATGTTTTTTATTTTCTGTGACAGGGGATTTCATTGCAAGGTTATATATCATGGCTCTGTGAAAAGTGCCCAAGGCAGCTGTCGAGAGTCCAAGTCAAGTTTTATATATTATTTCTGATACGTCGCCTAGAAGTATCAATACTGTCAAAACATGGACGTATGTCTCTGACTTTCTGCAATCTGAGATGATAAAATGCCCAGATGATTCTAGCGATAACGATAAGGATGACTTGTCCACGAAATAAAAAATTGTCACTCAGTCAGAGATTCACAAGATAGCAGCAAGGACACAATTTTTTCCCTATTATGATATGATCAGATGGGCACTGAACCATGTAGACATCCTGACTAACACAATATTCAACGAGTAGAAGGTGGCAATTGGGACATTCAAACTAGAGCATTTACAGGCAATGTATAAATTATCTCCCACACCAAACCTTACTCACAGTGCAGAATTCTTGGAGAGTTTCAAAAATAAGAAATGCAAGTAGTTTGGGAAAAGATTAGGTTTCACACCCCGCTATATTCAGAGCCAATACTAATGGAATTTATTCAATCTCATCGTTGGTACCACAATTCGTGTACATAGCAATGATGGTTTGCATACTGTATGGGAAGGAGGACACCTCTCACTTCTTTCTCCCATGGGTACCGTTTATTCACACATTAGTTGAGGGATTCTCCTTCGACTGGGCCAAATTTTTGTCAGATGGTCTAGCTAGTTGAATTACAGAATATCGAGCACATAAGACAAGTGGGAAAGCATCTTCATTCTTTATCTGTGCTTACATCATGGATGTTATTTGCTTCATGACACCTTTCCCATTAATGAGCTAGAGATGGACTCCAACTAATGCATAGCCTATTCATGTCTACCACTCGAAACTCTCGGAAGATAAAGCTAGAGAATAAGTCTATGAGATTTTCAACTGGGTAATGGTACCAATGCATGTCTCCATCTTCGGCCATCTGCCTCCTAGTATTTCAGATAACATCATGTCCAACCTGAGCAGCATGGAAAATTGGTATATAGAGGTAGAGTTTTCGCATATTAGGGTTTTTGGCACCTCTGTCCCCCCATATGCTCTACCACTATTTTTACCAGACAAGCTAGTGTGTCGCGAGATCACTAGGAAAATTATGCTCGGTGGGATAAGAAAGGAGCTCAAAGGAGTATTGAAGAAGGTATGGCCACCCTTCCCCATTCACATTGGTACATATTCTTTATTGGATTTTGGCCATGCCAAAGCGGAGGCTACGACCTTGGAGGAAATGAAATTGGTAGACATCAAGTTTAAGAAACATGACCCTAATAAGGTTGTGAGTAATCACTTGGTGAGCTATGGGCTGAAGAGATACAAACATGAAGACTCACTTCATGATGAAGTCTTCCGAGGTGCGAGGTCCTGCTCAGAAGTTTTAAGCTAGTTTCAAGCTCTGATGCCCAAGGATATGGACGATTTTCATAAATTCCAAGAGCACAGGAGAAGTTGCCTCCCTAAATTTTTACAGGATAGAAACTCACAACCTATGGGTACACAACAAGTAGAAGATAAAATTTCAATGAAAACAAGAGACTCAGGACGAGACAGAGAAAACTGAAATCTCAAATCAAGAAGGAGAGATCCCCAACCAAGAAGAAGGAAACCTAGAGATAGTTACCAAGGAAATTGGCAGCCCCATTACATCTGTCACTCCCTTAAAATTCACAAAGGGGAACCTCGATATAGAGTGGATATTCAAGGAGGACCTGACACCTATCACTGTAGAAGAGTTGCCTCCTAGTGAATTCTTCTTCAGTAAGAAAAGGAAGACCGCGGTGAAGCAAGAAACATACCAAAGCGCAAGTGTAGTAGCTAAAAAATACAAAATCCTAACAGATGGAGAAGCCTTGGAAGAGGAAGAATTCACCGATGAGGTAGCAGTAACATTGGGGGCTTATGCAATGGCCAACCAATATTCAGTTGGAGCTTTGAAGGCACGGTTGAAACAAAAGAACCTCTTGATCAGAAAATTGGAGGCTCAGGTAGCAATGGCAGAGGCAAATACCAGGGATGAGGCAAATAAAGGTTTCAAGTAAGTTANCCCAACCAAGAAGAAGGAAACCTAGAGATAGTTACCAAGGAAATTGGCAGCCCCATTACATCTGTCACTCCCTTAAAATTCACAAAGGGGAACCTCGATATAGAGTGGATATTCAAGGAGGACCTGACACCTATCACTGTAGAAGAGTTTCCTCCTAGTGAATTCTTCTTCAGTAAGAAAAGGAAGACCGCGGTGAAGCAAGAAACATACCAAAGCGCAAGTGTAGTAGCTAAAAAATACAAAATCCTAACAGATGGAGAAGCCTTGGAAGAGGAAGAATTCACCGATGAGGTAGCAGGAACATTGGGGGCTTATGCAATGGCCAACCAATATTCAGTTGGAGCTTTGAAGGCACGGTTGAAACAAAAGAACCTCTTGATCAGAAAATTGGAGGCTCAGGTAGCAATGGCAGAGGCAAATACCAGGGATGAGGCAAATAAAGGTTTCAAGTAAGTTATAGTAACTGATCAATAGGAAATCGAGAGACTTAATTCCGATCTTGAGCATATGCATCAGTCGGTACAAATAAGCCAAATGCATGTAAGTCAAATGGAGGAGCAAATAAATATGCTGCAGTCTAAATTAAATTCTTTTGAAAGCCAAGTCATAGACATAACGGTATTCCAATCCCAAGCCATGGAAATACGGGAGAAGGTAGAAGTATCTCAACAGGATCTACTTGCCAAAGTAGAAACCATACAATATCATTTTCATACAATAGAACAAGCGTTAAAATATATCTCCTCGAGAGAAAGAGAAGTCGCGGCATCTCGGGTTTCTTTCCAAGAATTTGTTATAACAACAACAAAAGAAGAGGTGGCCATCAATTCCAGGTTGTCTATCCCAGAGCAGACCAGAGGTAACATCTTATTGAAGGCATGGGAACATAATATATCCGAGAGAAGAAAAAGAGCTAAAGAGATGAGAGATGCTTGTGAAGAAACATTCAGCTTGATAAATAAAAAAAATTTAGATCTCGATAAAGAAGGTAGTGCTAGAACACTGCAAAAAATTAACATAGCCAAACATCTGCTGGATATCAAGGAAAATGGGGAAAAAAGACAAATTGAATTATCCCAGGTAAGTCAGGTCGATATTGCCCAAGTGGATAAATGGCTGATAAGAAAAATCTTGCAATTGTGGTCTATCATCATGGAAGACCGACACGTAGCTAAAAGATTGCTACAGTTGGCAAAGAATTGCTACACTTTCGAGGCGAATAGCCAAGCCGAAACTTCCAAAATGATAGCCCAGTTGGTAGAAAGGTGCATTATTTGTATCAAGCAGGGGAAAGGGAAGACTTCTAGAGGAAAGTAGTAATAGATGCCTATCCCATCCTATTTTTGGAGCCAAAGGACAATGAAGGAAAATGACTTGCCCACGTGGAGGAAGACAAGGGATAAGGAAGTGAAACGCTTCATTTTCCATATGTAACCAAATTTTTTAAGAACGATTAGAATTCAAAGCGTTTTAATCTTGCATAAATATAATTTTGAAAGATAGAACAAAAAGATTTTTTCCTTTTAGCTGATTGTATCAGAGAAGATTTCTTTCGCCATAATTAATACAAGAGATGAAAGACTCTTTTTTCCGTCAAGACTGGGTTATGTGTTTCTTCTGTTATTTTGCATTTCGCATCATTTATCATAGGTGTCTTTAATGAATGTTTAGCTGTAATTTAGTACAAGTTCTACTGTGGTTATCATTAATTTCAACCATCTAATTGTTTGCAGCTTTTCCTCTGTATCGTCTATCAGCAGGTACAAGACCTGTGAAATGTTTAGATTTCTATATCATATGCTTCATTAAAGTTTTTTCCTACTTATTTTATTCTTCTGTCACAAGGTGAGATTCTTTCATGATTTATGCCTCACATTTTTCAACAGCTCCATGTTTTCTCTCGCTTCATGCATGGCTTTAAAATTTAACTCAGTTACGAAAAACGACCTTTGATTTCGTTATACTATTAATTCGATTTTGGGATTCTTTCTCTTATAATCTAAAGGTGAAACAACAACCAAAACTTTATAAAAACCTAGTTCCTTTATGACTACCCTTGTGGCAAGACAACCTAACTTAGAACCTGATCTCTTAGATCAAACCAGCCTCACTTTAAACCTTTTTCATACCATTCTTAAAACTGCTACTACCCAGGCCAAACACGAAAGTTCATGAGAAGAGATTGAATGGGACATAAACATTTAGGAACAATTAGAAGCTAGACCCAGACAACTCAGAAATCAACCTTAGCTTCTTTTCCTAGTTGTTTTCTTCCTTTACATATTTCACCCTCTTTTTGGATGCCTAGACTCAGTACTGTATAGCCTTAAGTATAAACTCTGGAACAACATATTTTTGGCGCCGCTACCGGGGATGGAGATACAAAATCATTTTCCCTGGGAGAACGACATTTTCAAGCTTCTACTCTTTGATAGTGAACAAAGAGTGAACACCTTCTAAAGGCTATTTTATTATTATTCACTTGATGACTCCACTTTAAGTAAGCTGGCATCCAGTTGAAGGAACACCAGAAAAAATCCATATGGTAAACAAACCACGCCAACTACTGTGGTCTACCAGCTTAGACACACACAACCCAAGGCCAAGATCCCACTCGAAGTGGTGACTTCACAAGAATCTCTCATCAAAACCCTCCCTGAAGAAACAAAGATAGTCGAGGCCAAAACCCTAAACCCAAATTTATCTTTCCTGGAAATTAAATATGAAACTCATACAACTACCCCCTACGTAAATGAAGGTGAAAATCCCTCAGTAAAGATCGCATCGATTGATACTCCCATAACTCTTTAGTTAGATTTCGTGAACTCACTAAGTCTTGAAGAATATACCATATACTCGGATTCCACACCTACGAGTTCCCCCATTTACATATCTTGCAATTCAGAGGAACCAAGCCCCTGTATCCCTTTTCCACCTTTTTCAGCTTTCTCATCTCCGTAAGAAGCTAAAGATTTGCTATACATCTTCCAAAATCCTCTGTACAACGTACCGGTTTCCTCTCCTAGAGTTTCTATGGAGGTTGGAGGAGGAGGAGTGGGGGGCCAAGGGCCACCCCCACCACCTAGGATTTTCGCTAAAGTAGCTACCAAATACGCTCCTCTAGTCCTCCTAGTACCCCTGCATGACCTGCCTGGAAACTACATGAAAAACCTACCTAAGTTTACAGGGGAAGGAGACCTCACAGCAGCCAAACATATAGATTTCTTTGACCAATTTACAGACATCCTAGGTCTTGAACACGAAGATGTGTATTCATGGTTATTTGTCCAAAATTTTGAAGGACAGTTGAGAACCTGGTTTCAAATTTTGCCTGCAGGTTCAATTTTATCCTATGATGCTCTAGAAGATTCTTTTCTTAGACAATGGGGCGAAAGGAAGGACCATTTATACTATCTGAATGAGTTTGGATATCTAAAGAAAAAAGGTTCAAAAAATGTTATGGAATTCATTCAAAGATTTAACAAATTATATAGTAAGATCCCAGTCGAAGTTAAATTGTCCCAACCTACAGCCAAGGTAACCTTTGTGGGAGCCTTTGAACCCGATTTCGCACTTTTATTAAGAGAAAGGAGAGGGTCTGACCTGACCCAAATGAAATATGATGCCATGGATATTAAGTCAAACATGATGGCTTCTAGTAAACTAAAAACAAAAATAGAATCAGGAAACAGACAGACCAAATGTTTTAAAGAACAAGCAAGACCTTCGGGATAAGGGAGGTCCTCAGATGATAGAATAGATGATATGGCTAGGATAATAAAAGAGTTATCAAATAAAATTTCGAGTATGGAGATAGATCAATCCAAAGAATATCAATTCGTTAAGAGAGATTTCGGAAGAAACCCCAATCCTCAAATTCAACAAAGACGGATTAAAAATGAAGACCAAAAAATTCAAACTCCTTTAAAAAACAAAAATTTAATAGGAGGAAATGACTTGCAAGAGTTTGAGGATCTAGGAGAAGACGTTAAAAATTTGGGCAATGATTGTGTACAACCTCATATAACAAAGGAAGATTATGAAATGTCTATGAACAAAGAACAACCGTAAAATAAAGATAACAACATAAATAATGCAGGTGATTCTACCTATCAGGGGATGGCTGATACTATAATGGTCGAGCTCCAACATAAATACAATTTGAGGCCTAAAAATAAATCTGTGTCAACTACTCAACCAAAGGAAATCCTTCCAAGAGGCAAAAAATATGAGCCCGTTCCAAAAGACACCAATATATAGAATACCAAAATAAAGGAGGATGAGGTCCAAGATGGGAAAATTAAGGTAGCCAAAACACAAACATTGGAAACAAAACTAACTGAAAATAAAGCGATGCAAAAAAATAAGTTAGAAAGGAAGGAAACCGAATCTTCAACTAAAGAAACAGATAGACTCATGGGAGGTTTCAGCCTGGAAAATGAGATAAACAAGATAAAGATACCAATACCCCTGGTCGAATTGGCAAAGAATCCTGTGTACCGAAAGAAAATAACCAAAATGATAATTTTTTTCATATTTAGAAAGTCAATCTGACATGATAAATTTGGAAGATGATAAGCCTAATATAACTTTCTTCCCACATTTTGAAGGCACCAGGGATATCGTCTCCCTTTTATATATCACACTAAACGTGCAAGATCGTCTGCTGAATAATTTCATGCTAGACTATGGAACCTCACATAACATGATGCCTAAGTCTATTATGGACAGACTAGGCCTCGAAATCACTAGGCCTTACAGAGACCTGTATTATTTCGATTCAAGGAGAGTTAAGTGTATGGGCATGATCAAGGATCTAGTGATAACTCTTGCACAAGTTCCGGTAAAAAGTGTTCTAATGGATGTAGTTATCGCCGAAGTATGGTTTGCTCTTATCTAGGTCTTGGGGAGCCAAGCTTGGGGGATCCCTTCAATTAGACATGACCTACGCCATGATTCTTGTTTTTTGTGGATAGTTCACTCAGTTATACAGAGAGACACAGTTATCATATATAGTAAGTGATCCATAGAATCCTAATAATTATCCTATTTGTGTCACCGATCAAGACCTGGGAAATTGTATTTTATCTTTTGATGATGGTGCAAATAATTGTATAGAAGAAAATTTTATAGAGGGAAATAAATAAAAAAAGATAGATGAAAACATGTATAACACTGGGATTTGGAAAATGGTTTTTGATGGCACTTTGTCATGTGAAGGAGCAGGTGCAGGAGTACTTTTTGTAGCACCTGAAAATGAATTTGTTATCCCCTTTTTTTACAGACTACAGTAGGACATATACTACACAAATAATGTATGTGAGTATGAAGCCCTAGTCTTGGGACTAGAAGCTGCCAGGAAGATGAACATAAAGAACATGGAAGTCTATGGAGATGCGGAGTTGATTGTGAAGAAGAAAAATTGACAGTACTAGGCCAAACACCCGAGATTAAGATCTTATAGAAATTGCGCCTGGGATCTAATAGAAATTTTTTTCTCATCGGTAAATGTTCATTACATTCCACGTGCAGAAAACCTAAAAGTCGATTCATTAGCCAAAGCAGCCTCAACTTTCATACCTCCTACAACTTTCAAACTAAAGTATCATATAGAGGTGAGGCACAGACCGTCCATACCGAATAATATACAACACTGGTAGGTCTTCGAAGATGACAAACATATCAAAAAATTCCTTGAAATGGTGGACGATTTCGCTGAAAATCAAACGACCATACTTGGATTATGCAAGAAGGGGAGGATCCTCAAGATTTCCAAGAAAAGATTGTGAATCATCACATGTTAGTATTAAAAAACAATCATATTCCGAAAGGAATAATCCCTCTAGAAATATTGTTTGACCATAATGACATGCCCCTAAAATCTACTTTACAACCTCAACCAGAAGAAGTTGAAGATTGCGACATAGGGACCAAAGAGGAGACTAGAATAGTAAAGATATCAAAATATCTTCCCCCTGAGATGAAAGGTAAGTATGCAAATTTACTCCAACAATATAAATATGTGTTCACTTGGTCTTATGATGAGTTGAAAACTTATGTCACCACTGTGATCAAACACAAAATACTTTTGAAGACCGGTGTTAAATCTTTCAGACATTAACTCAGGAAAATCAATCCCATTTTATTGCCCATGGTTGAAAAGGAAGTTAAAAATCTTTTGGATGCAAAAATAATTGTGCCATTGAGATACTCTGATTGGGTAGCTAACCTGGTCCTAGTTAGGAAGAAGAGTGGAGAGACCAGACTGTGTGTAGATTTTAGAAATCTAAATAAATCCTCCCTCAAAGATAATTATTCGCTTCCCAAAATGGATCACATTTTGGAGAAGGTGGTTGGGGAAAATAGAATGTCAATGATCGATGGGTTTTCCAGTTATAATCAGATCACTGTTAGCAAGCACGATAAAGAGAAAACAACCTTCACCATGCCTTGGGGCACATTTATGTATGAAAAAATTCCTTTTGGTTTAATGAATGTAGGCACTACCTTCCAACGTGCTATGGATATCGCTTTCGTTGGCGAGAGAGATAAATTCGTGGTCATTTACCTTTATGATATGACTATTTTTTCTAAATCTAATGAAGATCATCTGATACATCTCAAGCAAACGTTTGAGAAATGCCAAAAATTTGGTTTGTCCTTAAACCCCAAGAAGTCTCACTTTGCGATGCAAGAAGGTAAACTCTTGGGCCATATTGTATCTCAAGATGGAATTAAAATCGATCCTAAAAGGGTCGAAGCTATATACACTATAAATATCCCTAGAAATGTAAAGGAAATTCAATCATTTTTAGGAAAATTAAATTTTTTGATGAGATTTATCCTGAATTTTGCTAAAATCGTGAAATTGATCACAAATATGCTGAAGAAGAACAACAAAGTCAAATGGATGGTAGAATCCAAAGCGTTATTTTCACATATCAAAAAAGTTATAAGAGAAGCACCTGTGATGGCCAGCCCTGATTATCTAAAAGAGTTTATGATTTTCTCATTTGCCTCCAAACACACGATTGCAGTAGTACTCCTCCAAAAGAACGAAGAGGGTTTTGAGCAACCAATATCATTATTTAGTAAGAGCCTTAGAGATGTAGAATTGAGAAATGATATAATGGAAAAGTAAGCATATGCTATGGCAAAGACACTGAAGGATTTTAAAACCTACATGTTACACTCCAAGATAATTGCATATGTGCCCACCAGTTCTGTAAAAGATATATTGGTGTAGCTCGAAAGTGACGAGAAGAGGGGTCGGTGGCTTGCTAAAATTCAAGAATTTGATCTAGAGGTCAAACGGACGAAGCCCGTAAAAGGACAGGGCTTAGCTAAGCTCTTAGCTAAATCAAATTTTAGAGCACTCAGGATAAATAACCTTCAAGAATACGAAGGATGTGTGGACATAGACGAATTTGATGACCAAATAGCTCCAACCAGAATCGAAGAGAAGTTTGCCTCATCAGGTTGGTATAAAGACGTAGTATCGTACCTTCTGACCCTAAACTGCTCGAGTGATTTATCTCCATATAAATCCAGGACACTAAAATTGCATGCAGTAAAGTACTGTATATCCAAAACTCAATTGTTTTGGAAAGACCCTCTAGATTTCCTATTGGTTTGTTTGGTAGAATCAGAAATAGAAAAGGTCATAAACAAATTTCATGAAGGAGATGCAGAGGACATCACCTGTGGAGAGAAACAACTTATAAAATCCAGAGGGCAAGATATTACTAGCCTAAACTATTTTCAGATGTCAATATCAAAGTCAGAGCCTGTAAATCTTGCCAATTGTTCGTGGGCAAGAAGAAGCTCCTAACATTGCCTTTGGTTCCGGTTAAAACAGAAGCCTCGTTTCAAAAATGGGGGTTGGATTTTATAGGAGAAATTAGCCCACACTCCAGCACTCAACATAGATGGATCTTGATCGCTACTGATTATTTCATCAAATGGGTGGAATCTATTCTGAATAGAAAAGCGACAGATTCGGTGGTGATAGATTTTCTGGAAGAAAACATACTATCTAGATTTGGCTGTCCCAGAAAAATAGTTACAGACAATTCCCAGGCGTTCAAATCTATGGTGATGGTTAGATTTTGCCAAAAATACAATATTATACTAGGCCATTCTACAACATACTACCCTCAAGGAAATGGGCTTGCCGAATTATCGAATAAAAGGTTAATTACCATAATTAAGAAAGTGTTGAATGAAAACAAAAAATCTTGGCATGTGAATTTGAAGTATGCCTTGTGGGAAAATTGGATAGGCACCAAGAAATCGATTGGCACTTCTCCTTTTCAAATGGTATATGGGACCGATGTAGTGCTACCCATAAATCTGGACCTACCTATGATGAAACTTTGGCAGGATGAAAAATAAGAACCAAATCACATCACAAGAAGAATAAATCAATTGATCAAAGTTCAGCAGAACAGAATGGAGGTAGACAAAAGACTTTGGAAATATCAAGATAATATGAAAGAACTGTTCGATCATAAGTCTAAAGACAGGGAATTGCTCCCTGGTGATTTAGTTTTGAAATGGAATGCTAGAAGGGAAGACTCGACAAAACATGGCAAATTTGACCATATATGGTATGGCCCATTCAAAGTCACAGCTTCTGAAGGGAAGAACTCGTTTCTATTAGAAAAATTGGACGGTAAAACCCTTAATGCCCCTATCAACGGGCTCTATCTGAAGCACTATATGAAATAAATTATTTCCAAAATCCCACTATATATACCGGTTCTTGTTTATGTTTTTATAACTTTTTGGTAAGTTTTATTTTCTTTTTCATCGCAAATAAAACAGGTGAGTGATATGAAATTTTCAACACTTTGAATTCCATAGATTTTAAAATCTTGATGCTCTTCGTGTTGCTTTCTTATAGGATTCTGGTTTATAGCCCAAACATCATAAAGAGGAAAACAGAAGGTCATGTATTGGGAAACCAATTCATCCGAAATAGATGATAAAAGATAATTTACTAAGATGAGAATGAAATGGTAAGTCAAAGGTACAAATTCCCTAAATATCTAGATTGAAAATGAAGGTCACCTGGGTGCAATAATGGTTTCATGAGTATGAACATTTTCACTCGATGGATTATCAAAAGACTATTTTTTTTTACTATCGATTCTAAAAAGTTCCCTTGGATAAGATAAAATCAATCAAAATAAAACAAAAGAAGTGAAGCGTTTTAAATAAGAAAAAAAAAAAAAAGAGTTCCAGGAGTCAGGATTGCATTATAACGCCTGTGCTTATGAAATCCAAAACCTTCTTTACCACTCTGTCTCAAATCTTTGATTTTTTCCCCTTGAATCTCGATATCTTCCCATGGTTTTCACAGAGGGAAAAGAGGTCGCACTTTAGTTATGAAAGTCGACAAATGATTTTTCCAAATGCCAACAAAAGGTAGCGAGTTCTTGTGAACCTACAACTCTCACTGAACTAAGATATGCTTAGGCTAATCCTAACTCCCTTGGTTTTTTCAACAGGTCTTGACGATCAATCTTGCTCAAAGGAAGGCCCCTAGAAATAAACTCTCCCCTAAAGCTTTCCTTCCAACTAATATGTTTATAAGGCCAAAGGAAAAATGATCCAGAGTAATCAAAGTGAGTTAACAGACCTCAGCTACAAAATTATACACAGATATTACCCCTGGTATACTTCCTACTAATTGATTTCCCCCACTTCATGGAAAAGGAAAATATAAGACATATGGTGAAATGAAATTCAAAAAATTGATTGCCCCCATATAGTCCGAAAAGAGATGATGAAAGGAAATTCATAAAATGATTGCCCTCATCTCAGCATTTAAATGCAAAGTTACAGCATGAAGTGGTGAAAGGAAATTCAATAAAGGGAATCAGACAACTTCACCGGGGTATTGAACAGGCTCGCTGGCAGTGAAGCAATGTCTAAAATATCTGTAAGGCTATTACACATGAATTGTACCATGCTCTAGTAATTAGTTTTCTTTGAAACCTGATCTACATCCCAGGTGCATGCAAGACTCCCTGATTAAAAAAATTGAAGTTAATTCACCTTGATGCAAGCAAAATCAACATAACCTGTTCAAATTTCCAAGGTCATTTGGATCATCTTGAGCAGACTTGATTTCAGTTTTAGACAAGAGGAAATCTTTGAATGGACCAACTTTGAGATAAGAAAGTGATTAAGTTTTGAAATCTTTCAGAGGTAAGGATGAAACCCCCTTTTTCCCTCTGTGTCCTCTATTCAATCGAGTTTCGCAGAAGCCAACTAATGAATCCATTTACCCAATAAAGGCACTTGGTCTACTGTTCTTCTCGCCCACAAGGAGACGAGATCCCTAGTTGGAGCCTCTTGTTGGCAACCAACCTAATTTTTTTTTTTTGATTACTCTCAAAAGCTGCCTACACCCCTTGCGGTATCATGACAAATCATTGTCGCATTGTGCTAATAGACATGTGTCTCATTTTCGCAACCATTACAATTCAATTTCGACTCAGTTTTCACAATTGCAAATGTGAAAACACCCCTTTCGTTGATTATACTGTCGTCATCTTTGGTTGATTTGTTGGTTGATACTTGATCACTGGTTTATCATGTGATTGATAAAGGTTTTATCAGACTTATGTCTTGATCATTATCTTACCTTGATTGCGCATTTGGATATATTTCACTATTAAACCTTTGGGCATGAAAGTTATTGGTCTTATTTATGAAAATTATAACGTATCAGCTCACATTGTTTTATCCTTGCTATGGTTTTCATTTGAATATCATATGAAAAAATTGTATTGTGTGGCTCTAAGGCTTTGGAATACAAACATATGTGGTATACACCAAATACATTGGCAAGTTCATAAAGGTATGGTAGCAATGGTTTTAAAGGCGCATAAGTTAATCTTATTCG
>JASDQU010241343.1:9309-22803 GCA_032191745.1 Picea mariana
TAATGGCTTGTTTTATGAACTTAGTGGTGTACTCTTTTACACCCTACCCTTTTTGAAATATTGTAACTTCGAAGAATATTCTACCTAAAAGGGAATGTTGAATAATATTATTATATTATATTTATTAATTAGGCCCTATTGTGCCTTTGTAAAAGTCATCCATTTTTTTCCTTGAAAATTAAATGTAAATTAAGAGGGTAAAGTGATAGGTCGAACAAGACCTAATTTTAGGATGGCCAGACCACTATTTATAAGGGAGGCCAACACATCATTTACACACACTCACCAACTAGCTCTGCAGTGCAAAAGTCTTGGAGGAGAACTTACTGCAACTGGGGGTGACGTTGAGGGTTTTGGTCTATGTATTGGTATCACTTGGTTAAGTGGTATGCTAGTATTTCCTAGTGAAGGTGAAGAGGAGGACCTTTTTCTTTGTTTTTGGTATATCTATATTGAGGAAGTTTTGTTGGGTTTTCTTTCCCATGAGGTTTTCCCAAGATAATCTGTGTGTCTCCATTGTTTATGTGATTGTATCTCTTTAAATGATCTTATTTATGTAGCTATTATGCTAAATGATTGTAATAATAAAGGAGAACAATAATTTCTAGTTGTATAAGTAAAACTTCAACATGGAATCAGAGAAGGAATGAACTACACTAAATCAAAGTTTATAAGAAGTGGCTAGTTTTGGCACACCCTCTCCAAGATTTAGTTTCAGTATTGCAACTACAACAAAATTAGGGTTTCTTCATAAATGATAAGTGTGATTCTTTCCTTGTTTGGGGAGGACGTTGGAGAAAGTAACCACACCTAGGAACTTTCCCTAGGAGGTCGCATCTAGTCCCTGGATCAAAATTCCAAAATTTGAAGTTTGAGAAATTAGGGTTTCCTCATAAAACCATAAGTTGCAGTTGCGATACTAGTTGCATTACCAGTTGCATTTGCATTTGTAGTATCAGTTGCAGTATCAGTTGTAGTTGGAGTGCCAGTTCCTCTGTGCCAGTTCCTTCATGCCAGTTGTAGCACCAGTTGTAGTTCCAACACCAACTACAATACCAGTTGCAGTGAAAGATTTTGTGAAGTGTTGGGACTGATTTTTATTGTCCTAGTGCACCTTACCCTAGAAAATCTCCAACTAAATTTAAGTTACAAGTTGAAGAACCTTTTAAGTTTTAAAGGTTCATTATTTCTTTCTATGCTGTCGGAAGGTGACACTACCTATCGATGCTATCAGAGGTATGCACTTACATATGTTTAAAATATATCATTATTTTAAAGGGTATTTGTAGGAGAAATGATCTTTTTTCTAAACAACACACATAGATCCAGAGGGATCTCAGATTAAACACAGTCAGAGGAACTATGCACCCTAGGTTTGATTACTTTGATGTGCCTCTACTTGTTATGGAATTATTGTAATCTTATGAATGTCCTAGTTCATTTTGATCTATTGAAGTTATCATACTAACCATTTTTCACAATTAAAGTCAAAGTATTAGATTGATTAAAGTTGAGATTATAGATTTTATTCCCTAACTCAAATTTCTTTCAAGATAACATATTGTCTTAGTACAGAGGACAAGTTGAATAAAATACTTGTCATATTGAGTGAAGGAGACTTGTAATAAAAGAAACACACTCATTCTTGAGGATAAGACTCTAGGTTCCAAGTTCTAGGTTTGAGTGATTAAATTGATAACATTCAAATTTACACATATGAAGTTTGATAACTACTAAACATTATAGTTGTGATAGAAATATTTGAAAAGTTGTATTATTGAATTCTTGGTAGCATGTGAGCACTATTGAGATAAATGCTTATTGTAATCATTTACTAGATATAACTAATATCTCCTCTAGGAGAAAATTCTTGTTTTGTTTCTAGGTTATCATGGAGGAATGATTGATCACAACACTAGAAGAGTGTTTCTCTCATTCCTTGTTATTGTATTTCTTACTTGTTACCCTTTTTTCAGGTAGGTCACAAGTAATATCTATAAAGGAGCTATGGTGATGATTATTCTCACTATTGTTTTATTATTATTATAAAGAGTATTATTCTTTTCTGTTGTTTCTCCCTTGTTGTTCTTGTTCTGGGAAGGTCATAGGTGATCTCCCTCAAGAAGCTATAGTGATGGTTGCATGAGGCAACATATTAGATGAGACATGAAGCAAACTATCCAATTTGTATACATGACCATATACATCCATGTATAAAAGAAGATGAAGAAGAAGTTATTTTTGAGATATAGAATATCTCATATGGATATTGATTGTAAGGAGAAGAAGGCTCCAAAAATGACTGAACATTAGAATAGAAATCACAATAGACTTGGTTAATGGATAATGAAGCCACCTTGACATGAAGCATAATTCATTTGAAGTCTGACTCAGATTTTCATATTAAGACTTGGTATTCAACACCAAGTATATCTTGTAGAGATTATGAATTTTTTGTAGACTTAGAAGAAATCAAGACTCAAAGTAAGCTTGATCTCAGAAAGGAGAAGATGGGAAAAAGAGACATCTTCCAGGAATGGTATACATATGCCATGGGTTGAGAAGACTAGATCGTAACTTCAAATATCTCTAGGAGACATGAAATCTCCTGAGAAGTTTCCCTTGTTTCAATGATAGAGGAGGAAGCCAGTCAGAAGGATTGGGATATGGATTTTTCCTTAAGAACAGAAGGAAAGCTAGTGGTGACTTCCAAGATTGATCTAAAAAATCAAGCATGTTGCAGATCAAATTATAGATATGTACAAAGCCTAATTTGTTTCCAGAGGATTCTCCCAGCAAGAGGGAGAAGACTATCACAAGACAATTTCTCCAGTAATTAGAAGAAGTATATATAGAACAAACATGATTCATTAAAAGAGGACAACACAATATGAGATTTATAGGGAGTGGGTATACAATCCCTATATTTGAGATTGAGTTATCTCCAGTCCCAATTGGTGCAGTACATTACTCGGTCCATGGAGACATGACTGCAATAGAATATTGAGTCACCTCTAGAGAAATAGGATAAGCTACTCTCAGTGTCAGTTATTGAGCCACTCTTAGTTTGATATGAAGTTGTTGTTGTGATAGAGTAGAGGAGTTACTCTCAAAGTAAAACATCCACAGTGGGAATGGAGCAGTCATTCTTAGCTTCAGAGTAATTGCATGTGCAGAGTCCTAGTCCCAGAGGAACAATTACAGAGGGAGTAGAGGAAATATTCTCAATAAGTGAGATAGATCGTGCTTTGTAGAAAGCACATAGAGCTAACAAATGAATGTGTATATTAAGTTGCAACTGAGCAAGTGTATTGGGTTGGTACAATGTGATGTGAAAATTTGGTTTCAATGTACAGGACAGGAAGACTCATGTCTACAAGTTGACGTAGGCTCCAAGAGCTTGGTATGGAAGGATTGATAGTTTTTTGATGAGCTTGGGATTTACCAAGAGTAAAGTTGATCCCAACCTTTACTTCAAGATTGAGAATGATGGACTAGTTATATTTCTGCTATATGTGGATGACTTATTCTTGACAGATGAATAAAATTGCATATTAGATTCTAAGAAGAACCTTGCCAATGAATTTGAAATGAGGACCTAGTCCCGATGCACTATTTATTAGGTCCTGGAGTATGGTAGATCCCAAAAGATATTTTCCTTAATCAAGGAAAGTATGTTGTGGAAATTATCAAGAGAATCATGTTGATTAAGGTTGGTTGTTATTGATGTCAACCCTTGAAGAAAGCCCCGTAGCATAAAGGTTTGGGTAATGGACCCAATATTGTTTGATGTAAATATGACTTATTATTATTTTTTCATGGTTGATAAGAAGTAAATATGGATGAACTGCAAAGTGGTCCCCTTATGGTGAAATCCCTCGTGGGAAGATGCTTTGGGGAGTAAGAGAACCCATGATTAATTGTGGAATAATGATGTAACACTCTTTCACTTTGAGCTGTATCACTCTGATACGAAATTGTAACACTCTTTCTATTACCAAATTGTAGTGATCTTCACCCCTTTCCAGGGCCAGGCAGGCACTACCTTGTGGAAAACAACTCATGCATGCCTTATAAAAACAACATGTGTTTAATCAAAGAAACACATTTAAGATCAGAGTAAGCATAAGAATTATTACTAACATAAATAATCCATGGAATTAACATTAATCCAAATGCACAGCAGAATACATGATAATTATAATACACATAGATACATAAATGTAATTAAAGCATTATCTGGTACTTATGTTTGAAACAGTGGTAGTTCCACCAACCAAGTGCAGGCCTTCCACGAACCTCTCAGCCTTAGACCATATTGCTCATCATCTCAATAGTGGGTCACCCCTGAGATGGGACTAAGCTCCACCCCCAAGGCAGAGAATCCTAGGCTAGGCTGAGGTTACAAGAAAAACACATAGTCACAAGGAAGAAATTCTCTCCCAGGAACCACTCATGCTCACTGCCCACAGACTCTCCTTCCCCACATGCCTATTCCACCCCAGGAGTATACACCTTCTTTGTCACCTAGACAGTCCTTCGACTGCGAACCTCCCTTGCCTTGGGCTACAGCAACAGACTGGACCAGAATTCTCTGAGCTCTGTGGCAGCTACAGGGTTCCTTCCATGAGTTCTCTCCTTCCTCTGCGCATTCTCTCACCTGGAGAGATTCGCTCACAGGCCAAGCAACCTATTCTTCCAATTCAATCACTTCTCTCACCTGGAGGAGTGTTGTTCAAACTGGCCAATAAGCCACACAAAGTCCAGCACTACGTGGCCACAACAATCAACGGGGAAAATAGACACAGGCTTTCCAACAAGCTCAACAATGACAGGATGGTCTCACAGTTATGGCTTGGGAAAAGAGATTCCACACATAGGCTCAATCTCTTCAGACAGAGGGTGTCTTAGCCTTCCAAAATCAACACAGACTATCCCCGAACTCAAGACAGACTTTCCCCCCCATAGTTTCAAAATTGCACGAGGTCTCTTCACGGGTCGGATGAGGTGTATGGTTCAGAATATGCACCAGGGTATTCTTGCAGAGGTCAGACCGTTCACGTTGAGACAACCGGGTAGAGTGGAGGAGGAACTCCTATCACGGCTCATCTTGGTCGTTTTATTTGCATGCACCAGGGTTGACACTTGTCACCCTTGGAACTTCATGCTTCCATTAGTGTGCGTTCCTTCCACCCTTTGGAAGTCACAGGTCATTCCAAAAGAACTTAGAGTAAAAACGTAATATTCACATGTCTTTTAGAATATTATTAAAATATTATTCCTAAGGACTTAAGCCCCTAGGCTTAGCCTCCTAGACTCAACACTTAGCCCCTTTTCCAACCTTCCATCCCCTTATTTCCTTGCCCTCTCTATGGATTCTTAGTCCCCCATCACTCATTCATCATGGTCGGTCTACACGCGGTAGTGTTTATATTTTATTAATGTGTTGCATACATACAGGTACAAAATCAAGCTCTTGGTCTTCAACCCTTAGGCTCTCTGGCCTAACAATCACATAATCCTACCAACTTATATAAACTTGGTTCACCATCCTATGAAACATATTTACAATTCATTTCATACCTCATACTTACAAAGGGATCGATCTTGGGGACACTACGATCCCCCTGCCTTATTTCTGCACTGTCCTCAGTGCAACCTTACACTGTCTCTGCAAGCTTTTGAAAATTTTCAAAAAGATGCGGGTACTTTGTCCGCATAGCATCTGCATGCTCCCATGTCGTGTCCTCAGGACCGTACTAGGTCCATTGGACCTTTACAAGCTCTACAACTCGATTCCATATTTTTTTTCTTTTCCTATCCAATATGCGCACAGGATGGACTTGGAGGACACCTTCTGGTTCCACCTGAATCACATTCCAATCGATAACATGATTAGCATAAGGTATATATCTCTTAAGTAGTGAAACATGAAACACATTATGTACAGTCATAGATGTAGGTAATGCAAGCATGTATGCAGCTGGCCCAATCCTTTCCAGGATTTGAAATGGCCCACAAAATCTTGCTGCCAACTTGGCGCAACTTCCCAACTTCAGGGAACTTCTGTTAGTTTTCACTTTCAGGAAAACGTGGTCACCCACTTTGAATTTTTTGTGGGTTCTGTTACTATCAGCGTAACTTTTCTTCCTATCCTGCGCAACTTTTAGATTATGTTTAATTCTTATCATTTGGTCTTCCATCTCTTTGAGTAGCTTAGGCCCAACTACTGCTCTATCAGCTGGATTATCCCAGCTCACTGGAGTGTTGCACTTTCTTCCATAAAGTGCTTCAAATGGGCTCATCCTCAACGATGTGTGATACCCACTATTGTAGGCGAATTCTACCAAATGCAGGTAGTCTTCCCACCTTGATGGTTTATCCATCACATACATTCTCAGTATGTCTTCTATTACTCTATTCACCCTTTCTGTCTGACCATCAGACTCAAGATGATACGTTGTACTAAAGTTCAGATTCATTCTGAATCTCTTAAACAGTCCTTTCTAGAAATTCGAGGTGAATTTTGGGTCCCTATCAGACACAATTGTTTTAGGAATTCCATGTAAGCGTGCCACTTCTTTTAAGAAGATATCAGCAACATATGCTTCCTTCTAAGTGGTTTTCAGTGGAATAAAATGGGCAGGTTTTGTAAGCTTGTCCACCACCACCATGATTGAATCATGTTTCTTACTTGTTCTAGGCAATCCTGTGATAAAATCCATTGTCACCACTTCCCATTTCCACTTAGGAATGGGTAAAGGCTGCAACAAACCTGCTGGGTGCCTATGCTCAACCTTAAATTTCTGGCACTCTATACATCTGGTGATGTATTCAGTGATTTCTTTCTTCAGACCCAGCCAAAAGTAATGGATTTTGACTGCTGCCACAGTCTTCTGATATCCAGGATGTCTAGCATAAGCCATGCTATGCATTTCTTTTAGAATTGTCAGCTTCAATTCTCATACATTGGGTACATACACTCTGTTTTTATACAAAAGTAAGCCATCAGTTCCCAAGGTGTAACTTCCCTGGGTCTGTGGTCTCTCCCACTGCTGTAGCTTTGCTACCAGACCATTGTACTACAAATCAACATTTGCAGCTTCCAAAATTCTATCCTTAATATCAATACTGTACATGCTAATGGTTGTAGCATGTAATTCATGCACTTTTCTACTGAGTGCATCAACCACCTTATTTTCTTTCCCTTTGATATGCTTGATATCAAAGTCATATTCACACAGAAACTCTAGCCATCTGATTTGTCTGGAATTTAGAGTTGGTTGATCAAATAAATGCTTCAGACCATTGTGGTCTGTTCTTAATTCAAATCTCCTTCCCATGAGGTAATGTCTCCATTTCCTCAATGTGTGGACAATTACTGCCAGCTCTAAATCATGAGTGGCATAATTCCTTTCATGCTCTTTCATCTTTCGGGATTCATAACAGATTACAAATACCTCTTGGATGAGAACTCCTCCCAGTCCCTCCTTACACGCATCTGTGCACACCATGAAATCCATATTTGGATATGTAATCTTCAGTATTGGAGTGCTGGTTAATAGCTGCTTCAATCGTTGGAAACTGCTCTCACACTCTTTAGTCCACTGAAACTTCTTCTCCTTCCTTTGCAAGGAAGTAGTAGGGTGAGCTAACTTGGAGAACCCTGCTATAAACCTTCTGTAATAGCCTTCCAAACCCATAAAAGATCTAACCTCTGTGACATTCCTTGGCACTGGCCATTCTCAGATGGCCTCAACCTTTTCAGGATTCACATCGATCCCCTCTTCTGAAATAATATGTCCCAAGTAATGGATCTGCCTTTGATAAAATGAGCATTTGCTCAGCTTGGCATACAATTGGTGTTCTCTCAACACTTTCAAAACCATCTTCAAGTGTTTTTCATGCTCTTCCTCCGACTTGGAATACACCAAGATGTCATCCAGGAAGACTATGACAAACTTGTCTAAATAGTCCTTGAATACACCATTCATTAAGCACATGAAAACAACAGGTGCATTTGTCAGTCCAAATGGCACCACTGTGAATTCATAATGACCATAACTTGTTCTAAAGGCGGTCCCTAATGTCCTCATCCTTTATTCTTACCTGGTGATATCCCAATCTGAGATCTATCTTCAAAAATATTCTTACACCCTTCAACTGATCGAAAAGATCATCAATCCTTGGCAGAGGATACTTGTTTTTGACAGTTACCTTATTCAACTGTCGGAAATCAACGCACAGTCTCAACGTACCATATTTCTTCTTCACAAATAGGACTGGAGCACCCCAAGGTGACACACTGGGGAAAATGTACCCCTTCTTAGTATCTCTTCAAGCTACAATTGCAACTCTTTCAGCTCTGGCGTACTCATTCTATAAGGAGCCTTCGAAACTGGTGCTTCTCCAGGCATCAAATTTATAGAAAAATTGATGTCCCTCTTCGGAGGTAGTCTAGGTACCTCCTGAAATGCATCCTTGAACTCTTTGAGTACATCGTGGTCTTCCATCTTCGATACTACATCTATGGATGCTTCTCCGACATGGGCTGCAAATAATTGATAGCCTTTCTTGTAACACTTCTTCAGCTGCATGGATGAGATTTCTCTAACAACCAAGGCTCTGGGAATTCCTTGGACTATTTTCCGATTTCCCTCTTCGTCCAGGCATGTAAACCTCTTATTACGATAGTCCAGGAAGGCATGGTTTTGGTCCAACCAGTCCATCCCAATTAAGCAGTCATAAGATCCTAAAGGAAAAATATTCAATTCAGCCTTAGTACTCAATCCTTTCATGTCCATTGAACAAGACTTAACCAATTTAGTGACCTTCCCCTTGGGCCCTATAACCAACTGCACTAACCAAGACTTTTCATGTTTTCTCCTTGATAAATGCAAACTTTCCACCACCCTAGGATCTACATAACTATGGCTAGCCCCTGAATCAATTAAAATAATTAGTGGTCGGTTGTTAATCATACCTTCCACTTCAATCATGTGCGATTGAAATTTTTCTTTCTTGTTGTCCATGGCTGCATAGATCCTTGGCATTCTTCTGCCCATATCCTCCACTATTTCATCTTGCTAAACAGTATGGACAGTTCTCGCTTTATCTTTTCTGTGGGGGCAGTCTCTGTACCTATGGTTCCCTTTACAACCCCAACACTCCATAGGTGGTGGTCTTAGCATTTGCTCACTCCCTTCAACTTTCGTGGGCTCTCTAATATATGACTGTCCCCAAGGACTGTTCTTGAAAAAGGGAGGCTTGTTTTCCTTCTGCCTATGTTCCTTCTTAAACCTCTTCTGGTCATCCCAAGCCTTCCAAAGGATAGGCCTTTCTCTTTGTTGTTCATACAAGCATTTCGCCCTTCTTATTGTTTCTTCCATAGTCTTAGGATCATCATACTGAATCTTATCATCGATGGAAGGTGACAGTCCACTCAGATACCTATGAATCTTGACAGATTCATCTTTGATGAATGGAACTTACTTCAGCTGTTCCAAGAAACTTCGTTCGTACTAATCAATGGTCATGTTGCCTAGCTTGAGTTCAAAGAACTCCTTCATCTTTCTGTCATAATATCTTTTGGTCAGGTATTTCTTCTTGAAATACCTCTTAAACTCCTTCCATGTGATATCTTTCTCTCTGATGTGCTACACTTGCACAAACTGATCCCACCACATGGATGCTTTTCCTTTTAGCTGGTACATTGCAATTCTTCCTTCTGCATGAGCGGAGTAGTTCTACAGTTGGAAATATTTCTTCATGCCAAGAAACCATGTCTCGACATCTTCCTCCTTCTTATGTTCTCCATCAAACATTGGAGGCTTGATCTTGTTCATCTCCCCTTTCAATTCATCCTTTCCAGATTTTCGGTGTTTTCTGGTAGGGGACGGGCTTGAACTACTGTGTGTTTTCCTGCCAGAATGTTTCGGGGAGAGATGGTAATGTCTTCTACCACTCCTCGATCTTCTTCTCCTCTCAGGGGTTCTGACACTTCTTGATCTACTTGTGTCACTCTCTTTCTCCAATTTCTTTTCTATTCTTTCCAGGCTCTTCAACATTTTTTAAGTTCAATTCACCCGACCGATCTCTGATTTTCATGAGCTTTCAGCCATCAGCCCGACGTACCTGGGCTTCTTTCTGCAATTTTTCAATGAGTTTCATCATACATCCTTCTTTATCAATCTCTTTTCCGTGCCCATTAGATTTTTTTCCTTCGATTCCTAGGTTGAAATCCTTTCCTTCTCTTTCATCCTCTGAAATGGAGGCACTCCGAACCTGTTCAATTTCCTTACTCGACGTCTATTCTTGGCTGTACTGACACTCATTGAACTCTTCACACACAATGTGAAATCAATTCAAAGTTTGTCAGGCCCTCAAAACTTCAATAAAACTTACAACATTCATAAGCCAACGTGAACAAGAAAAATGTTTTGACTTCACAAAGTTTTCTGAGCTCTATTCGACTCTGCAAATTTTGGGACTTCGTGACTTCGGGTTTTTGGTACCCGGTAGTTCACTATGCAGTGAATCTTAACTTCTTGTCACTACAATCCCTGAAATCTCAAATTTCAGTTTCCTTGCTCTCCGGGCCCACAGCACAGCTATCGCCCTTAAAACGTGTTACAGTTCTTTAGTCTCTGATGGCTTCAGGACTTTGGGACTTCGGTTTTCGGGGTTTCAGTTCTTGAGACTTCCAGACTCGCTTCCCTTTCCAACCCCCGACTTCCAAAATTATGATTTACTTTATTCTCTGGGCCCATAGCACATCTGTCGCCCTCATCCACAGTGGCATGTGGCATGTTCTAGAGGGTCCACATCACCATCAGTGACGTTATCAGGTCCTACCACTCTCGCCTGTCTTCTCGACTCACTGGCATGTGGTACACATTCATGCACCCACATCCATTCCAAGCAAAAACCAATGGTTAGACTCCTTCCTCATATCTACAACGTAGATCTTTTTCGGTGTTTCAGGGTTTCAGGGTTTTGGGCATCGGGAGTTCGTGCATCCCACATCTTGAACTTCCGTTTACTGAAATCTTGAATTACGGTTCACTCTTCCACTTTGATCTGGCGGTCAAACCTCTCCTACGATCTACGGTGTAGATCATTTCAAGAATCCGTGTTTCACTAACTCGCGACTTGCGAACAGAAGGGTCTTCCTTTTTGGTTTCCTGAGTGCCGAAACGTCGTCCAGCAGCCATGTGGTTTCCCTGATGGATGGTCCTGACGAATTTCAGTATTTCACATATCGTGATTTCCACATTCCTGTGCAACTCCAAAGGGTCTTTAAACCCTATGCACATTCTCCAGATTTGATGGTCATAAGGGTTTGCCTTCCCTTCTGAACAGATCCTGAGGCTCCAACACTTTTGGTGTGGAGTCCTCTCTCCCTGTGGCCATATACCACACCGGATGTGGTTTCACAACACCTCTATACCTCCTAAGCTTGTAAGCATGTCAAGTAACTCCTTAACACATCTGGATCATTCCAGGGTCCAAAATCGATCCTCTAGACACAATTTCTCCTCACACCCTCAGTCCAAAGACCACTCAATTGGCCCATCTAGGCTCAATGTCGAAACCTTGGCTCTGATACCAAATTGTAACACTCTTTCACTTTGAGTTGTATCTCTCTGATACCAAATTGTAACACTATTTCTATTACCAAACTATAGCGCTCTTCACCCCCTTCTAGGGCCAGGCAGGCGCTACCTTGCGGAAAACAACTCATACAGGCCTTATAAAAACAACATGTGTTTAATCAAAGAAACACATTTAATCTCATAGTAAGCATAAGAATTATTACTAACATAAATAATCCATGGAATTAACATTAATTCAAATGCATAGCAGAATACATGATAATTATAATACACAGAGATACAGAAACGTAATTAAAGCATCATCTGGTACTTATCTTTGAAATAGTGGTAGTTCCACCAACCAAGTGCAGGCCTTCCATGAACCTCTCATCCTTAGACCATACTACTCATCATCTCATCAGTGGGTCACCCCTGTGCTGGGACTAAGCTCCACCCCCAAGGCATGGAATCCTAAGCTAGGCTAAGGTTACAAGGAAAACACACAGTCACAAGGAAGGAATTCTCTCCCAGAAACCACTCACGCTCACTGCCCACAGACTCTCCTTCCCCACATTCCTCACCTAGAGAGAGTGTTTTTCAAACTCACCAACAAGCCACACGTAGTCCAACACTACATGGCCACAACAACTAATAGGGAAAATAGACACAGGCTTTCCAACAGGCTCAGCAATGATAGGATGGTCTCATAGTTATGGCTTGGGAACAAAGATTCCACACATAGGCTCGATCTCTTCAGACAGAGGGTGTCTCGGCCTTTCAGAATCAACACAGACTATCCCCTAACTCAACACAGACTTCCCTCCCCACGGTTTTAGAATTGCACGAGGTCTCTTCACGGGTTGGACGAGGCGTACGGTTCAGAAGATGCACCAGGGTATTGTTGCGGAGGTTATACCTTTCACATTCAGACGGTCGGGTAGAGTGGAGCAGGAACTCCTTTCATGAATCATCTTGGCCATTTTATTCCCATGCACCAGGGTTGACACTTGTCACCCTCGGAACTGCATGCTTCCATCAACGTGCATTCCTTCCACCCTTTGGAAGTCACGTGTCATTCCAAAAGAACTTAAGGTAAAAATGCAATATTCACATGTCTTTCAGAATAATATTAAAATATTATTCCTAAGGACTTAAGCACCTAGGCTCAACACTTAGCCCCTTTTCCCACCTTCCATCCTCCTCATTCCTTGCCCTTTCTATGGATGCTTAGTCCCCCATCACTCATTCATCGTGGTCGGTCTGCACGCGATGGTGTTTATATTTTATTAATGTGTTGCATACATACAGGTACAAACTAAGGCTCTTGGTCTTCAACCCTTAGTCTCTCTGTCCTAACAATCACATAAGCCTACCATCTTATATAAACTTGGCTCACCAGCCTATAAAACATATATAAAATTCATTTCATACCTCAGACTTACAAAAGGATCGATCTTGGGGACACTATAAATGAGATGAAGGAAAGTGAAATTTTCAGGGAAAATATCCTATATGGATAGTTCTTGTCATGTCATTTCCGGTGGTATGTGTAATGTCACATAATTCCTCACAGTTAGAGAGTTATGGCCATGAGAAGTTGGAGACCCTAGGTTTGGGTAATGGACCCAAGTTTGTTTTATGGGTAATGGTATGAGTTATGATATATTTTTAGATAATAATATTCTATATGGATAGTACATGTCATCCCATTTCTTGTGGTATGTAGAACGTCACATAACTCTTCACGGTTTGAGAGTTATGGCCTTACGAAGTTGGAGGACCCTCATATGTCATCTAGAAGCCCCAAAAGGTCAAAGTAGTCAAAGTGGTTTAGGATATTTTAAAAGGTAAATAATAAAGTGAAGTGATGAGTTTATTTCAATTCAAAGTGAATACAAAA
>JASDQU010241343.1:43465-61119 GCA_032191745.1 Picea mariana
ATTGAATGAAGATGGATAGGTTACAAGTAACAAAGCTATATTGGTATGTAAAGAATATGAACAGATTGAAGGAATCAACTTTGAAGAGACATTTTCCCTAGTTGCCATAATAGAAGCAATATGTTTGCTGTTAGCTTATGCATGCTCCAAAAATGTTAAATTATATCATATGGACGTAAAATCATCTTTTCTAAATGGGGAACTTGAAGAAGAAGTCTACATTGAACAACCATAAGGATTTCAAATGTCAGAGAACACAGACTATGTGTGTAAATTAAAGAAGGCCTTGTATGTTCTAAAACAAGCTCCTAGAGCATGGTACTCTAGACTGGATAAGTATCTACAACAAGCAGGGTTTAGAAACGGAAGTGTAGACAACAACGTCTACATCAAGATAAGTTAAGGTAATATTTTATTAATTGAAGTTTATGTTGATGATATTATTTTTGGTAGTGATGATCGCAGGTTAAGCCAGAAATTTGCAAAAGACATGCATAATGAATTTGAAATGTCATTACTTGGAGAACTATATTTCTTTCTGGGACTTCAGATACGTCAAAGCAACCAAGAAATTTTTATTTCTCAAACCAAGTATATCAGAGAAATGCTAAAGAGGTTCGGAATGGAAGATTGCAAACCAGTTGTAAGTTGAGAAAAGATGATGATTCGAAGTCTACAGATTAGAAGCAATACAGGTCAATGACTGGCAACCTACTATATGTGACAACATCCAGACCATATGTAATGCAGGCAATTGAACAGGTGGCACAATTTCAAGCAGCACCAAAGGAATCACATGTATTAGCAGTAAAGAGGATCTTCAGATATCTCAAAGGAAAATAAGATTTTGTATTATGGTATCCAAAATAAAAATATCTATCACTTATTGCCTACATAGATGCAGATTGGCCGGGCTGTATTGATGACTGATGAAGTACTAGTGGAGCAGTGTTCTACGTAGGTGAGTGTTTGGTATCATGGCNGAGTATATTGCAGCAGCAACATGTTGTACACAAGTTCTTTGGATGAAACAAACTTTGACAAATATACAGGTTGAGTATGATGAGCCCATTCCAATATATTGTGATAATACAAGTGCCATCAGTATCTCAAAAAACCTGGTGTTGCACTCCAAGACGAAGCACATTCCAATCAAGTATCACTTTCTACGGGAACAAGTTGCAGAAAAGAACATCATAGTTGAGTATGTGGGAACAAAAGAACAAGTGGCAGACATATTTACAAAACCACTTCCACGAGAAGCCTTTGAATATATTCACCCAAGACTTGGAGTTATTTCTACTCCAAAATGAATGATTTTTGAATTCTTATCTTATATGTCTTAGATGTACACGAGGAAGAACCATAAGAGGACAATCCAGTCAGGGGGAGCAGCCCCATATGGAAAGATACCTTTTCCATTGATGACAAAGAGGGAGAGATTTATCAGATGCATAGGACAAAGGGATGGTTCCAGGGGGAGCATGAGTGATATGATTTTAGTATTGCATCAGAGCGTTGCCATCAATGCCAAAGGGGGATATTGTTGATTAAGGTTGGTTGTCATTGATGTCAACCCTTGAAGAAAGCCTTGTAGCACAATGGTTTGAGTAATTGACCCAAGATTTTTTGATGTAAATATGATTCATTATTTTTTTTTCATGGTTGATAAGAAGTAAATATGGATGAACTCCAAAGTGGTCCCCTTATGGTGAAAGCCCTCATAGGAAGAAGCTTTGAGGAGTAAGAGAACCCATGCTTAATTGTGGAATAATGAGATGAAGGATAGTGAATTTTTTAGGGAAACTATCCTAGATGGATAGTACTTGTCATGCCATTTTCGGTGGTATGTAGAACGTCACATAACTCCTCACGGTTAGAGAGTTATGAACATGTGAAGTTGGAGAACCTAAGTTTGGGTAATGTACCCAAGTTTGTTTGATGGATAACGGTATGATTTTTACTATATTTGAAGGTAATATTATTCTATATGGATATTACATGTCATTCCATTTCTTTTGTTATGTGGAATGTCATATAACTCCTCACGGTTTGAGAGTTATGGCCTTACGAAGTTGGAGGACCCTCATATTTCATCTAGCAACCCCAAAAGGTCAAAGTAGTGAAAGTGGTTTAAGAGATTTTAAAAGGTAAATAATAAAGTGAAGTGATGAGTGTATTATAATTAAAAGTGAATACAAAATAAATTGTTTCAATAATAAATTTAATCGAGAAATTAAAAGTGGGTTAACCCTAAAATAAGGAAAGTGGACCAAGTGACCTAGAAGATGTTCTTAAGGAAGCTACTTGGAGAGTATAAATAAGAGGCAAGGCTCTCTCATTTTAATCACACTTGAGCATATTGAATATCTATAGGTGTCTAAGGTAACCAAGGATATATAAGCTGAATTTCTGAGGGAAGGTGAAGAAAAGAAGGCCGAAATGCAAGGAACGATAAATTCTTTTGATGGTGCTTTCTAAGGTATGTTATTTACAGGTCATCTCACCATTTTCGCTATAACGTTTTTTCTGTTATGATTCAGACCGTGAAATTTCTACGTCATTAAGAAAATCTACTCAAGTATCTATGGTAAACAATTTATCTTGTGGTTCATTGTATTTTGGGAGTTACACTCTGTGGAAAATAGGGTTTGTGGCTAGTCCTGAAACTAGTCAAAAACATGTGTGTTGGGTAAAAATGTCATAACTTCTTCATAATAGGTCCAAATTCAGTGAGACCAAATGTGTTAGTTAGGGTACAGTTTGTAGTATGTTTTGTAACAGTTTCAAATCAATTCAATGAATATTTCATGTAGGGAACACTCTACAAGGTCTCTCTCTAGAATAAGCCAGAATTCAACAAGGTATGTCATTTTTTCTATAACTCTTTTTCTGAGAGGTTCCAAGTAGTGACACCTGCATGAATTACATAAAACACACTGAAGAACATTGTGTATCTTTTTTAAATCTTTATACATTACAGGTTCAAAGTTATGATTACATCAAGTTAGGGTTGTTGACTAATCCAAAACTAGGCATGTGAGACTAAAGAAAATTTTGATGAAAATGCTAGTCTCTTGTTGTTAAAGTTAAGGAAGGTTTGTAGGAATATGATAATATACACCAGGTCTATNTTGGATGATGAAATTGGTGAGGGATTTTGGTTGAGGTACATGTTGAGTACATGGTTGAGACAAGTAGTTGATGAGTTGGCACATACATGAGGTGTATAGTTGATGATATTGGTACATATTGATGAGTTATAGTTGATGAGTAGTTGACACATGATTGGTACATACTTGGTACATGGTTGGATGCACTTGTTTATGGTACAATTTGATTACAAGTTGTTTGGTACAGGTTGTTGCATGGTTGATGCACTTGTTTATGATACAAGTTGATTACAGGTTGAGGTACAGGTTGATGCATGGTTGATGCATGGTTCAGATTTATTGGTATAGGTTTACAAGGGTATATCTAACAGTGATAGTGTGACAGTGGTTCCATCATTCTACTTCTACTTCAGGGTGATGGGATGGGGCAAGGACAGGTGGTTGTAGCCTCCTTCCGGTTGTAGCCAGAGAACATAGGGGGTTTTAGCCTCCTTCTGGTTGTAGCCAGAGAGTTGGGGAGTTGGAGCTTCCCTCAAGTTGTAGCCTGAGAAACTAGGGGGTTGGACCCTCCTTCCAATTGTAGATGGAAAATAAAGGAAGTTGGTGCTTCCAATGAATGTAATTCTTCAAGACATATAAGAAAAAGCATTCCGTGGTTTTCTCCCGATTTGGGTTTCCACATAAAACATTGGTGTACTATGTATGTGTGTGATTGTTTATTTATTACTGCTCATTATTGGATAATAATTCTACATTGATATAAAATTTGAAGAAAAAGGATTATAATTACGCTATTACTAATTCACCCCCCCTCTCAGTAATCCAACAGAGTGATCTAGGGGATCAAAAAATGCTCAAAAATAAAAGTTATTGAAATTTCTCGAAAAGGGATTTATTGTGTATATATCATCCTCACGATCGAAACACAACTTAAACAGACTCAAACAAAGTTCTTATGGATGATATATCATGTTCTGTTCACTTTTACAAACATGAAAAATGTTGACTGTGCAGTCTATACAGTCCATACAAGACACATGTCAGTTGACCATACGACCATATGACTGACATGGAAAGATAACGTGGACAGGTGACATGGAAAGTAGCTGAGGTGGACAAGTGATATGATGGGTCATTTGGCTGCTTGGTTGGCAGGGACGTGGACCAACCAGTGGTCGACATCTGTCTGTTTGCTGGGAGAATCAAAGGGTGCAATGTGGACCAACCAAGGGCCACCATGTGGCACCCCGTAATTGGTTTGTGATTTAAAATATTGTTTAGAGTATGTTGGAGTAAAACCCGCAACCTTCATGGGAAAATTCTTGGGAAAGGTCGGGCTACCAGCCCGCCTATGTTAGTTCTTAACACCTATAGTTCAAATCTAATATTTAAACTTGCTCTAAGGTTTAGTCAGGCAGAACAAGGGCCGAGGCCTAGCCCTAGCCCCAGCCCTGGAACACTACACTGAAACCTTTCCACATGACCATACATGTGGAGGTTCCAACAGTCGTCTGGATAGGTGTGGGATTCTAGGTCAATGCTTGGCCACATAGGGGGGCACACGACCACAACCTCCAACGGTTAAGGAACTTTGTGTGCTAATAGTGTGACAATTGCACCAACGATCTAGAAACACACATAATGCTAGATTTTGGCATGAAAAATGCATGGAGCCAGGATCATTCACTCAGAGGTGTGTTTTGGCAAGCGGGTACAACAAGTTATTAGGAAAAACTTCCAGGGAGTGTATTTTTCTCATTTTTTGGCCAAACCAAGTGCAGGAAGAGCCCAGCTAGGGGTTTTTGGACATTCTTGAGCCATTGAAGCCATCTATTTTTCATTATGAGCATTGTAAAGCATTTATTTTAACACTTTTATCATATAATGAAAATGATCCAATGGAAGCTAAACCAAGAGATGTAGCCCAAGAGAGGGGTGAACTCCTTCATCATTTTTTTGTGTTAGGTGCTTACTTTTGATGGTTGCTTATGACTGTTTATGTTGTTCATGTTAAGTAAAAATTCATTAAGTTTATGTGCTTGCAAACTTGATCCAATTGCCTAAGTCACATAACTATTTCACTTGCAAATTTGTATACATAAACCTTTTTCATTTTCATATCACTAGTACAAAAAAGTGATATCGTTGAGTGTTATGATCGATGTACTATAGGGATAAATGACCAAAACCCATTTGTACGGGTGGTTTTAGGTATGTCAAAGGGGATTATGATATAACTAAGGGTATGTGGAAGATCAAATCCATGAACATAATTTATCTAATTTGGTACCACTCACTTGGTACCTACAAAGGTGTACAAAGGCATCCAACCAAGTGACCATAGTTATATTCCTTGTGTGTATGCTTCCTACCAGTAGGTTGATATACTAAATAGAATATCCTTATATTTGTAGACACCAAATTTTCTTTGGCCTAAAATAAATTTCTTTAAATTAGGTGGGTGTTAGCACAAGAAAATACTATGATATCACTTGTCATGTAATTACATAGTAGAAATAGGGTATGAAGATAAATATTAGAAGAAGTATAAATTGCATAAAGTAAAAGTGGAAGAACAAAAGTTTTGAACCTAAAAAATATTAATCCTTATATTAGTAATTAATGTTCACCAATGTATTTGAGGAGTAACCTTCGAATGAGGGAAATAAATTCAAATACGATTTTAATAACTTCACAAAATATTACATAGCTTCCTATTTCTATAAATAGTTTCTCACAACTCAAACCCTAAACACTAGTATTCTTAACATTAATTAAGTACCAACTACATAGCATGACTTATGACATAATCATGACCCTTCTACATTAATTAAATACACATCAACTACCTAGTGAACCTCATTCAAAGAGAATGGTATCTTATGTTAATTATTTAACTCTTAAGTATTCTTAAATAGAGATGCTAAGGTAAGACTCTAAAATCAATGCTATTTTTTTAACTTCTAAATTATGAAGATGTTGATCCGGATTTATGAGAGGAATGAAATGAAACATAGATATATAACATTAACACATATATACAGAGAACAATAATAAAGATACAATAAAACTTAACTTCTATTCAATAAAGAAATATGTTGAAAGTGTAAAATGTAGAATGAAAAAATCTTGCTCGAATGGTGGTAGCTAATCTATTAGAAGAGATGTGGTGGCTACATGCATTCATCTGAGCACATTAAAATGAGGCCTCCAGTACGTCTTAGCATCTAGAAGTAATAAAAAAAAATTAAACATCCAAAAACCTAACCCTAGGAGATGAAGCACCAAAAGTCATGTGGGCCCCAATGGGGTAAGTTGGTACATCAACTTCACAGGCTCGTAAATTTTGCAGACGATATATGTTTTAGGACCATGTTATCCCATTGGAAATCTATATCCTATGAATACACATCATGACATCACACTTTAAATCCATCTACAATGTGAATGTGGTGGGCCCAAAAAACGTTGTATAGGGCCTCAAAACTGCCCTGGAAGTTTAGGACCCGAAAAGCTAGAAACAAATTGCCAAGATGAAAATTGTATGTGAGTCAGCTAGAAGAGGTGGGTGGCGACCAATATAAACCTGGATTATTCCTCTCTCCTTAGGAAGAAATGGTCTCCATTGTGTTGATTTCCCCCATCAAATGAGGAAATTCTTGTTGAATTTGGTTGTGGGTGATCCACTTTCCTTGGTACAGGAGTTGTCTAGCTTTGACAATGCGATAAAGATGAAGATTCTCATGGTGAGTTACCTTGACCTATGTGTCAACGATATGATCATTGGATTCATATTCCATGCATTCAGGGTTGATCTAGGTCTATGTGAATTGTTTTGTTATCTCTGAGGTGTCCAATAAGGATGGAAAGTATGGTCGAAGGAGGTCGACATTAAACATTGGGTGTAGGCCAAGGAAGGGGGGAATGTTGAGCTCAAAAGCATTATCATTCATACCCTTGGTGATGGTGTAAGTACCATAGCAGAGTGGTTGAAGCTTCTAATGGGGTTCTATTAAGGAGTTCTTTCTGCAAGTGCAACCAAACTTTATCTCCCACCTAAAACTTGTGTGGCACTCGGTGTGGATATGACGTTGCTTTTACTTGGCATTGTACTTTTGAAAAATATCTTGAATTTGTTGGTGAATGTTCTGGATTCGATCAATGAATGTGGTGGCTTTGTTGGCTTCAGTTTGAGCATGGGACAATTCTTCCTGTGTGGATGCAAGGGGTAGTGCAACAACCATGGGACCCAATGGTTGAAATCCCAACCACACCTGAAAGGGGTTGTGGATGGTTGAGTTATGTAAGTCTCTATTTTAACTGTGTTGAACATAGGGAAGACTCTCATCCCATGTGAGATAATTTTTGGAATTGTACATGCACAAGATATGCACAATCATCTTATTGACGACCTTGGTTTGGCCATCCCTTTGGGGGTGGAAGGTCGTGGATTTGGTGAGCTTGGTGTCCAGTCGTGATTAGAGGCTCGACAAGAATGTGCTAAGGAAATGGATGTCTTGATATGAGATGATGGTTTGTGTTATCCCAAAATGTACCCACTTTCATTGGAAGAAGAGCTTAACAGTGGCCTTTGTTGTGTATCTCTTCTTCCAGGCAACCAGAATTGCCATCTTGAAAAATCGATCAACAACCACGAAAAACACAGTCATTTCCCTGCTTGGTTGAGGGAAGTCCCGACATGTATTCCATCGATATGGATTCCTAGGGCCTGTCGAGAGTAGGCAGAGATGTGTACATTCCTTTTTTCTTAATGTTTGGTTTGGAAATGGTGCAGGCCATGTATGACCTGATATACTTGTTGACATCATGTCAAAGTCTCGGCTAATAGAAATGTTGTTGCACCATTTCCGCTATCATTTCTGCACCAAAGTGTCCTGCCAACCGACTATAGTGAGCTTCCCAAATCAGCTTCACTGATTCGCTTGATGGGATGTAGAGATGGCCCAAATGGCACAACAACTCATCCTGAAGATAGAAATCAGCGACAAGTGCGTTTGTTCCCAACATATGGTAGGTAGTGGTAAAGTCGGGATCTTTCTTGTAGATTTAGGGGCATCTGAAGGTATCATGTTCATAGGAGTGTAGCATCGTTGTTAGTGCTACAACTGGAGGTCAATTGAGGTAGTCAATGACGTGGTTGGTTCTCCCTGTTTTATAATTGATGTTGAGATGGAACTGCTTCAAGTATGTGGATCACTTATGATGGAGTTCATTCTACAATTTTCCTTGTGTCTACATGAATTGCAGAGCCTTATGATTAGTGTGGATGACTATCTCCTTCGAAATGTAATTCCTCCACTAGAAGTAGTCTTGTAAAATGGATTACATTTATTCTTCATAAGTGGGTTACTTATGGATGGTATCTGATAGCGTCTCACTATGATAGGCCACGGTATGCCCATGTTGATTGAGAACTACACCCACAACATAGTCTAAAGCATCTAGCTCAATCTCAAAAGGTTGTTGCAGGTCAGGTAATGAGAGCATCAAGGCTGAGCATAAGCGCTTCTTCAAATAAACGAACTCTTTTTGTTGTGACTCACCCCACACAAAATTTTCCTTTCCACCACCCCTAATCCCTTGAATAAGGGCCCATGCAAAGTGGGAGAATCTCAACCCGAACCTGTAACAGAAATTGTCAAGTCATAAGAAGCTTTGAAGCTTAGTGAGTGTGGTAAGGGATAGCCAGTCACAGATGACCTATATATTTTTTGGATTGACATGCACCCCATTCTCATCGATAATGTATCCTATGTATTGGACCCTTTTTATGTCAAAGGAGCATTTTTCCAAATTTTCACATAGCTTGTGTTACAATAGAGTGTGAAGTACCTGCTAAATATCCTGCAAGTGTTCCTCCCAACTCTTGTTGAAGATAAGAATTTCATACAAATAAACCATGAAAAAAGAATTGGTGAAAGGCCGTGAGATATCATCCATCATCCTCATGAAAGTTGTTGGGGAATTTGTTAAGAAAAAGGGCATGACCAACCATTAGAAAAGACCTTCTTTGGAATTGAAGGAAGTCTTCCATACATCAATCTACTCTATTGGGACATGGTGGTATCCGAACTTGAAATCAACTTTATTGAAGTATTTTTCCCCCTTACGTTGGTCAAGGACATCGTCAATTCAGGGAATTGGGTACTGGTTACTAACTATAATTCTATTTATGACCCGGTAATCAATGCAAAGTCACTAGGTCATGTCTTTCTTTTGCACCAGCATGATTGGGCTTCCATAAGGTGATGAACTTGGTTGGATGTGCCCCTTTTCGAGAAACTCTTAGATCTGGTGCTTGATTTACTCATTTTCTAACATAGATCGATGATAGACTAGCCCATTGGGTAGCAATGTGTCAAGGGTCAGATCGATTAAGTGCTTGAACTGGCAGTGAAGAGGAATCCCAATGGGTGAGGAGAAGATGTATTTGTATTGTTCCATGACCTCATCCACTTGTTTTTTCTCCATGGAGAGACCTATCATGGAGGCCATGGATGTGGCTACAACCTTACTCTCAATTTGAGCATGAACCAAGAAGAATACAAACTTCCCGGTCTAAAATATGACCTTCCTACATTGATTGGAGGATATCAAGGAAATAGTAGTAGGTGGTACTACCTCGGGTAACATGTACAATTTTTTGTCCAAAGTGATAATAACACTATGAGTCCTAGAATCATATACAACATGACCTTTCCATAAATATGTTTTTCCCACAAGAACATCACAAATTTCTTCAAGGGGGGAGACATCACACAATACCTCATATTTGAAGGGATTGATGCCATAGGGAAGGCGACACTGTTAGTTGATGTGGAAATCACTCCCTTGGCAGAGCCATCTGATGGTGTATAGTTATGGGTGTGGTGTTTTTGGCAGAGCCAACCGCTTGAATACCTCCACTTATATGAGGTTCTTTTGGTTGTCGCTATCAATGATGAAGTGCATCAGAGTACCCTTCACACACATATGTGAATGAAAGAGGTCCTAACCATCCTCTGGTTCATTAGGTTCATCGGGTTGGACCTTGGTGGTAGAAACAGTGGCACTAGGTTCTGCGTCAATGATCCGTCTCCATTTTTTTGGTTCTAACTTAGAGTCATAGCCTGCATCTGGTTCAGAGGATTTCACCTCGGCCACCAATGACTGCTTTGAGCGGCATTCAACAGTGTTATTGCAAGGGCTCTTATGGAACTCACACCACTTCTCGGTGTCTTTCTTTGTCTTCCTATTGTCCTTATTTGTTTGCATTTTAGACTGGTTTTCCTGAGGCTATCCATCCTTGATTTTCCCTTTGTTCTTTGGTTTGGGGCCTCCTTTTACCTACTTCTGCTGAGAGGGGTTTGCAGACCCAAACTGTCGCATCTTTTGCTTAAGATTCTGCTTAATTTTGACAACATATCGATAGGTTGCACCCAAGAACGAGATGTCCAGAAACTCCATTTATGTTTGGATGTATCTATGCATATAACCGTGGTTCTTTAGCATCAGATGTCTGCTCAAAGTATTTGATACCCAGGTTGGCGCACAAGGTATGGAAGACATTGGTGAACTTTGGCACTATTTGTTCTCTTTCAGACTGCAGTTTATTCCATCTTGTATATAAGTCATCATAACTTCCTAAAGGGTAGTATTGTCCCTTAATAACATCCCTGAAAGAACCCCAAGTGGATGTGACTATGAATAATGTAGATTCCTTTGTTTTCTTTTTCTCACAGAAAGTCTCCCATCAATATTTCACATGGGGATAGCCTTAAGGAGAAAAAATGTAATCTTTTATCTATCGGAAAAGTTATGGACATAAACGTAGACTTCTAGAAGGTTTAACCATTTATATACAGCATTTGCATCTATTTGACCTTCAAATATAGGAATATCAAAATTGATCTGTAACTTGAAGGGGGTGGCACCTCCACTCGAGGAAGATGTGTCACCTGCAGGCATTCGTCAAAGTATTTTCACAAATTTATCCATCATCTCATTCCTTTGTCACGCGAGGGATTCCTCAAGAAATAGTTTAAAGGGATCTCCTACCCCGTCATCTCTCTTTTCTTCCCCCATGGGTGACCGTTGGGTTCAACGAGGTCCATCTTGCAAAGGCTCAACTGGTTCGATTCCCAACTACTTATACCCTGACCTCATTGGGGACATGCACAAAGAAATGAATGAAGAGCAGACCACTCTGATACCACTAATCTGTATTTATGAGAAGAACGAAATGAAAAATAGATCTATAACATTAAAACAGACGTATATAGAACAATAAGAAAGATACATTAAAACTTAACTTATATTCAATAAAGAAATCTGTTGAAACTGTAAAATGCAGAATGAAACAATCTTGCTCAAATGGTGGTAGATAATCTCTGAGAAGATATGTGGCAGGTACATGCATTCGTCTGAGCACATTACAATGAGGCCTCTAGGCCTTTTTATCATCCATAAGTAATCATAAAACAAATACATCCAAAAACCTAACCCTAGGATATGAAGCGCCAAAAGTCATGTGGGCCCCGATGGGGTAAGTTGGTACATCAACTTCCCGGGGTTGTAACTTTTGCATACGATCTTCATTTTAGGCTCATGATATCCCATTGAGAAGGTCTATCTAAGGATTACACATTATATCATCACACTCTAACGCTATCTACAATGCGACTATGGTGGGCCCAAAAAATGTTGTTTAGGGCCTCAAAATGGCCCCGCAAGTTTAGGACCCAAAAAGCTAGAAAAACCTGCCAAGATGAAAACTGAATGTGAACTAGTTGGAAGAGGTGGGTGGCCACCAATATCCACCTAGATCATATGTGGTAGATTTTTTTTTTCTAATCCACATCTCCCATCGTCGAATTAGGATATGAGGTCGGGATGGTATCACATAATTAGGGGAATAAATATAAAACTTAATAATAATATTAAATTTAAACAATATGCAATTTAATAAAAAAATTGTGAATTTTTAAGAATATGGATGATTTATTTAATATAAAGACAAAAACAAAACAAATATAATGGCCTAATAAAATATGATGTTTTTTGTTGATCATTTTATTCTTTACACCTATTGTCACATCCCCATAGTGTGCCTAGACGAATCTTGCGATCGTGCACCTCTTGAGGGCATGTGACACCACAACATTTCTCACTTGGTTGCTTGGAAAAACCAATGATACTTGATCCAGACTATGCCTCTTCACCTACAGCATACCCATATTATGTTCTAGGCTACCGATGAGTCACACTCCTACTCTAGTGCAACTTCTATATACTTAGAAAATTGTTAACAACTTAACACTTAGTCATATATAAGCATACATCCATGAACATGAGAAACCAAGAGAACAACAACAGAACAAACAAAATACATACAAAAATATATTTCGGGCAAAAACAACCATGCCTAACACCTGGATAATTCTTTGTTATTGTGAAGCATTTACAATATGATCATTACTGACTCAGGTTACAACTTGTAGAGTCACACGACTCATCTCACCTCACCATAAAACTCATACATATATTTGTCACACCAATACTATATATCGCAACTATCTTTGCAACCTCTTGCAGTGCACGTCAAGCGTGCCCTTAATTGTAGACTTGTTGTCTCTTCGTTTCCGCGGGCTTCACCAAGCTAACACAGACCTATGATTTTATCTCCTAGCATGCCTCCTCATACCTATGACAAGAATTCCCCCAAACTTATCCAAAAATAAGGTCACTCCAAATATATCCACCAAAATCACTTCAAGGCATCACAAGTATTCCCATGTGGAGATACTTGGCTCCTTGAGGGAGTTTGCTCCCCTTCGTCTAAGTCTTCTCAAAATTTCATTTAGTTGGTCTTTCTCTCCTTTTATTCCCAAATATTCCTTCCTTTCTTGTGTGCCCTTGTTCTATTATAGGGACTCCAAAGGAAACCATCATGATCCATTGCGTCCTTTGGGGTTGTCGCACACTTTCATGAACCCATGTGTCTAAACAAATAGCCATACCCCTTTGTGAATCTGGTTGCCAAAACAAACCCATGCACTCATCAATCAACATGCCCCTTTGAACCGGTGTGCCCCAACCTTGGTGCACTCCTCATGCTAGTGCAACCCAATCTCTTGGTCACTTAATACTTTGTAAATCCCCTTTGTGTGTTATCATGCCCAAGGCACCCACTTTCCTAACTTCGGTGTCGAAACAACCCCAAGTTATATATCCTTGAGGGATTGGGCAAGGGTCTTCGTACCCATCTAGTTGAATACCTTACATCCTCCCCCACCTCATGTCATTGTCATCCCCTACAGCATCCACAAAATCTGTGATCTCCAAGTCTCCGCCTGAAATCGTGCCTCCATTGAAACTAAGCCTGTAAAAAACTCCAAGTTTTGTGCCAACCGTAAACCCCAAATTCTACCAAAGTGGAAACCCCAACTTTTCCACAAATCAACCAAACTGTATTGCGCTCAACTCTGCACAATTTGTTTCCTGAGTCAATTTGGTTGCTTCACCCAACTCCAAGGATGAAATTCACCCAACTTTGTTGCACTATCTCATTTCAATGTTGTTCTCTTACTATTGTTTGATTCTATTGTTACTATCACTACCTTCTACAACAGATTGTTTCCCCACTTCACTTCAAAATTTATCCTAAGTGTTTAACTCCTAAGAAATTGTTGTTGCACCAATACTTCAACCAACTCTGCTATGTCTCCGCACATTGAATTCCCCCATTCCTTGGATTGATTTGGTATCTAGTCCAATCGTCGCACCCAACTCATGATAATGCACTTTCTTATGCACAAACTTAGTATTTTCTATCACATATCCATAATTTTTTCCAATTCCAAATACTAAGGAAAGTGTCCACTCTTTCCTCACTGTTTCTACCATCATTTGATCTTATTCAAGGAGATCCTCCACAATGTCTAAGTGTTGCACTTTGAACCTATTGGCACATCCGTACTTTGAACCTCTTCTACAATTCGGTCCATTTGCACATCAATATGAGACCAAGGAAAGGTCTCCCCTTACCTTGTTTCACTATGAAGTCACCCCAAAAAACAATCATCAGCAGAAACTTGACTTCATTGTCCACCTCATGGAACAGTTAGCCAATCTCTGCACCAAGAACTACACGTCTATATCACTTCCTTTTCCCCACTACTTCATGACATGGCCATGCTACTATGTCTACTTCTCTATGCCTTAGAATGGTTATGCTTCACCCTCAACCATGCTACGCAAAGAAAGATAAATGCCTATGTGCAAGTATCTTCATTCTACAATCCTCCTATTCGCACAATCCTCCAAACAAAGGCAGGTCCTCAACTTGCCTCCTTTCATCAAGTCACCTCTCTACAACTCAACATCTACGATGAGTGTGTTAAACATGCCCTCACTACTCAAACATCCCAATGTATTGTCCAAACTTCTCCAAGTTGAATGAGTCACCTCAAAGAACTTCACTACCTTAGGCACATTTGAATGAATATGTATGCCATCCTCAACCAACAGCCCGACCGGATATCTAATTCATCACACAACCATCCACAAGTCACCAAGGTGCACTCTGCCTCATCCAATTCCCCATACCAAAGGTGAGCAAACACCACCCAATTCACTTGGTCTATCTTATGCCCATTCATGTTGTCTGCCAACAATTCTTGGTTGACTTTTTTGTTGACTCCATCCATCTCCCGTAATAGGACTTCCTTGCACCTCCTACATGTGTCCAAACTCTAACATTGACATCGCGATTGTTAGGTCATTGCATGACCCAACGACTATGTCTAAGGCACCAAGTACCGGGGTTCCTCATCCATCCTCTTCAAACTCGACAAACACATACTTCACTTCCCACTTCACTGTAACGACCTATCCAATGTCCCTCATCAAAGAGTTAGGTAACTTCCTCAAGCTACCTCAATAGTTGCATCCAAATATTCCTAAGTCCACCACAAGACTCATCCATGTAGGTCACCCAAGCTCTCTACACATTCACCCCATCAAGGTGTCCCATCTACTACATGACTTCTTTTAATTTTCACCACTTGAGTTAGCCTCATCTTTGCCAGTTCTCACCACGGAAATAGATTTCACTTGAACCACCAAGTCATCCGACTTCCCTTCAAAGAACTCACTGCAACACTTAGGAAATGCAAGAACTCAAAACCAACCGTACCTTTCTCAATGACATCCTTGGTTGCACCCATGGTTCAAGTCTTCTATCTTGGACCTTCACTTGCCCAATAAAATGACTCTTTGCATGAACTCCCTCAATCATCATCCACATCTCCACATACCTACAAGACCTTCGTTGTGATACAAGGCTAAGTCCATCCATCCACTTTAGAAAACATCTAAGTCCCAAACTTCTCATGAAATTGGTCAAAATCATCTCCAATGTATAATTCCCATCTCCACACCTTGACTTCTTTCACTTCAAGGCACGATGCACCCACCGCTCGCCTCTCAATTCATACAACTACTACCTGGTGGTTGAAACTCTACGAAGAGATACCTTGTTTGAAGGCTTCAATCAACCCACTCATCCAACAACCCAGATCAACTCAACTGTTGTTCTCAATGATGCACAACACGAAGATGTCATGATGGAAATGTGTTCAACCAACTGCTTGCACCCAAGTGCTTCAACTTTTTGCAACTCAAAACTGCTCCTCTTTCTGATCACTTCTACGATCACCCTTTATGTTCACTTCTACAATCACTTCCATGGTTATATCTATGACAAGTCGTGTGACAAATCTCGCATTCAACTGCATTTTCCAAGTGCTTGGTTCACGCAACAAACTACATGCTTGGTCTCTCAAGGTGTGCACAACAGGTATGACACTGATACAAAGTCTTTGATGAGTCATTTCACTGCACTTCTTTTGTGAATGTTCCCACTGAACTTCCTTCATAAGAAACAATATTTGATACCACCTATCGTTGAGACAGTGGAGAATATCTCACCAAACCTTCATCAAAATATGCAAACAAACGACTATGATACCATCTGTTACATCCCCGCAGTGTGCCTAGTTGAATCTTACGATCGTGCACCTCTTAAGACCATGCAACACCACAATGTTTCTCACTTGGATGCTTGGAAACACTAAGGATACTTTGTCTGGACTATGTCTCTTCATGTAGAGCATACCCATACTTTGTTCTAGGCTACCGACGAGTCACACTCCTACTCTAGTGCAACTCTTGTATACTTAGATAATTGTTAACATCTTATATCCATGAACATGAAAAACCAAGAGAAAAACATTGGAACAAATGAAATACATGGAAAGATATAGTGCAGGTGGCACAAATCATTCCCAACACCCAACTAAGTCTTTGTTATTGTGAAACAGTTACAATATGAGCACTATAGACTCGGTTTACAACTTGGCAGAGTCACACAACTCATCTCACCTCACCAAGACACTCATACACATATTCCTCCCACCAAGACTCCCTGTAACAACCATCTCCACAATCTCCTATAGTGCACCTCAGACATGCCCTCAATTGCATACTTGTTGTCTCTTCGTTTCTATAGAATTCACCAAGATAACATAGACCTGTGATTTTGTCTCCTAGCAATGCCTCCTCAAACCTATGATAAGACTTCCTCCAAACTCATCCAAAAAGAAGGTTTCCCCAACTCTGTCCACCGAAATCGCCTCAAGGAAGCACAAATCCTCCCAAGTGGAGCGACTTGGCTCCTTGAGGGAGTTCTCCCCCCCCCACCCCCACCCCTTTGTTTAAGTCTTTCTTAGAATCCCAAAGCTAGTCTTGTTCTCCTTGTCTTCCCAAATATTCATTCCTGGGTTGTGCGCCCTTGTTTTCTTATAGGGACTCCAAAGGCCACTATCGCAAACCATCACATCCTTTGTGGGTGTCACACCCTTTTGTGAACCCATTTCCCCAAATGAATTGTTTCACCCTTTCGCGAACCCGCTCGCCCGAATGAACCCATGTGCTCATCAACCATCGTGCCCCTTGTGACTAACGCACCCCAACCTTGGTGCACTTCCCATGTCGGTGCGCCCAAATCTCTTGGTCGCTTCATACTTGGGCAAGCCCCTCGACGCGTTCACATGCCCAAGACGCCTACTTGCCCAACATGGATGTTGCAGCAACCCCAAGTTTTGTCTCCTTGAGAGTTTGGGTGAGGGTCTCCGCACTCATGTAGCCGAAGACCTTACATCTACAACATTTGATATGTAATTATAATATAATAAATATTTTATTATTATTTTATTTATAACTTTGTTGATATTAGATTTAAAATGATTCTTGATTAGTTTAAAGTTATCAAGAATTCAAGACCCATAAATATTTAGCGAGAATGGAAATCTACCTCTTTGCTGATCAACTCGAGATGATATGTCTACTAACATTTTCAAATAACAATCCATAAAAATTATGACAAATTTTTAACACCTTAAAAAAATCTCTATATTATTAAAAAGATTATCTACCTATTTTCTTTTATTATAATATTTTTATTTATTTAATTTTATTGGA
>JASDQU010241343.1:62182-82508 GCA_032191745.1 Picea mariana
ATCATAACTCATACCATTACCCATCAAACAAACTTGGGTCCATTACCCAAACCTAGGGTCTCCAACTTCTCATGGCCATAACTCTCTAACCGTGAGGAATTATGTGACGTTATACATACCACCGGAAATGACATGACAAGAAATATCCATATAGGATATTTTCCCTGACAAGTTCACTTTCCTTCATCTCATTTATAGTGTCCCCAAGATCGATCCTTTTGTAACTCTGAGGTATGAAATGAATTGTAAATATGTTTTATAGGCTGGTGAGCCAAGTTTATATAAGATGGTAGGATTATGTGATTGTTAGGCTAGAGAGCCTAAGGGTTGAAGACCAAGAGCCTTAGTTTGTACATGTATGTATGCAACACATTAATAAAATATAAACACCGTCGTGTGCAGACCGACCACGATGAATGAGTGATGGGGGACTAAGCATCCATAGAGAGGGAAAGGAATTAGGGGGATGGAAGGTGGGAAAAGGGGCTAAGTGTTGAGCCTAGGTGCTTAAGTCCTTAGGAATAATATTTTAATATTATTCCGAAAGACATGTGAATATTACATTTTTACCTTAAGTTCTTTTGGAATGACATGTGACTTCCAAAGGGTGGAAGGAATGCACGTTGATGGAAGCATGTAGTTCTGAGGGTGAAAAGTGTCAACCCCAGTGCATGCGAATAAAATGGCCAAGATGAGTCATGAGAGGAGTTCCTGCTCCACTCTACCCGACCGTCTGAACGTGAAAGGTCTGACCTCTGCAACAATACCCTGGTGCATCTTCTGAACCGTACACCTCGTCCAACCCGTGAAGATACCTCGTGCAATTCTAAAACCGTGGGGAGGGAAGTTTGTGTTGAGTTCGGGGATAGTCTGTGTTGATTCTGGAAGGCCGAGACACCCTCTGTCTGAAGAGATCGAGCCTATGTGTGGAATCTTTGTTCCCAAGCCATAACCATGAGACCATCCTGTCATTGTTGAGCCTGTTGGAAAGCCTGTGTCTATTTTCCCTATTGGTTGTTGTGGCCATGTAGTGTTGGACTACGTGTGGCTTGTTGGTGAGTTTGAAAAACACTCTCTCTAGGTGAGGCATGTGGGGAAGGAGAGTCTGTGGGAAGTGAGCATGAGTGGTTTCTGGGAGAAAATTGCTTCCTTGTGACTATGTGTTTTCCTTGTAACCTTAGCCTAGCCTAGGATTCCATGCCTTGGGGGTGGAGCTTAGTCCCAGCACAGGGGTGACCCACTGATGAGCTGATGAGTAGTATGGTCTAAGGCTGAGAGGTTCGTGGAAGGCCTGCACTTGGTTGGTGGAACTACCACTATTTCAAAGATAAGTACCAGATGATGCTTTAATTACGTTTCTGTATCTCTATGTATTATAATTATCATGTATTCTGCTATGCATTTGGATTAATGTTAATTCCATGGATTATTTATGTTAGTAATAATTCTTATGCTTACTATGAGCTTAAATGTGTTTCTTTGATTAAACGCATGTTGTTTTTATAAGGCCTATATGAGTTGTTTTCCGCAAGGTAGCGCCTGCCTGGCCCTAGAAGGGGGTGAAGAGCGCTATATTTTGGTAATAGAAAGAGTGTTACAATTTGGTATCAGAGCCAAGGTTTCGACATTGAGCCTAGATGGGCCAATTGAGTGGTCTTTGGACTGAGGGTGTGAGGAGAAATTGTGTCTAGAGGACCAATTTCGGACCCTGGAATGCTCCAGATGTGTTAAGGAGTTACTTGACGTGCTTACAAGCTTAGGAGGTATAGAGGTGTTGTGAAACCACAGCCGGTGTGGTATATGGCCACAAGGAGAGAGGACTCCACACCAAAAGTGTTGGAGCCTCAGGATCTGTTCAAAAAGGAAGGCGAACCCTTGTGACTGTCAGATATGGAGAATGTGCATAGGGTTTAAAGACCCTTTGGAGTTTCACAGAAATGTGGAAATCACGATACGTGAAATACTGAAATTCATCAAGACCATCCATCAGGGAAACCACATGGCTGTTGGACGACGTTTCAACACTCGGGAAACCAAAAAGGAAGACCCTTGTGTTCAAAATTCGCGAGTTAGTGAAACATAGATTCTTGAAATGATCTACACCGTAGATCGTAGGAGAGGTTTGACCACCGGATCAAAGTGGAAGAGTGAACCGTAATTTGGGGTTTCAGTAAATGGAAGTTCAAGATGTGGGATGCATGAACTCCCAATGCCCAAAACCCTGAAACCCTGAAACACTGAAAAAGATCTACGTTGTAGATATGAGGAAGGAGTCTAACCATTGGTTTTTGCTTGGAATGGACGTCGGTGCATGAATGTATACCACGTGCCAGTGAGTCGAGAAGACAGGCGAGAGTGGTAGGACCCAATAATGTCACTGATGGTGATGTGGACCCTCCAGAACGTGCCACATGCCACTGTGGTTGAGGGCGACAGCTATGCTATGGGCCCAGAGAATAAAGTAAATCAGAATTTCAGAAGTCGGGGGCTGGAAAGGGAAGTGAGTCTGGAAGTCTCAAGAACTGAAACCCCGAAACCTGAAGTCCTAAAGTCCTAAAGCCATCAGAGACTAAAGAACTGTAACAGGTTTTAAGGGCGATAGCTGTGCTGTGGGCCCGGAGAGCAAGGAAACTGAAATTTGAGATTTCAAGGATTGTAGTGACAAGAAGTTAAGATTCACTGCATAGTGAACTATCGAGTACCGAAAACCCGAAGTCACGAAGTCCCAAAATTTGCAGAGCCGAATAGAGCTCAGAAAACTTTGTGAAGTCAAAACATTTTTCTTGTTCACGTTGGCTTATGAATGTTGTAAGTTTTATTGAAGTTTTGAGGGCCTGACAAACTTCAGATTGATTTCACATTGTGTGTGAAGAGTTCAACGAGTGTCAGTACAGCCAATAATAGACGTTGAGTAAGGAAATGGAAGAGGTTCGGAGTGCCTCCATTTCAAGGGATGAAAGAGAAGGAAAGGATGTCAACCTGGGAATCGAAGGAAAAAAATCTAATGGGCACAGAAAAGAGATTGATAAAGAAGGAAGTATGATGAAACTTATTGAAAAATTGCAGAAAGAAGCCCAGGTACGCCGGGCTAATAGCTGAAAGCTCATGAAAATCAGGGATTGGCCGGGTGAATTGAACTTAAAAAATGTTGAAGAGCCTGGAAAGAATAGCAAAGAAATTGGAGAAAGAGAGTGACACAAGTAGATCAAGAAGTGTCAGAACCCCTGAGAGGAGAAGAAGATCGAGGAGTGGTAGAAGACATTACCATCTCTCCCAAAAACATTCTGGCAGGAAAACACACAGTAGTTCAAGCCCGTCCCCTACCAGAAAACACCGAAAATCTGGAAAGGATGAATTGAAAGGGGAGATGAACAAGATCAAGCCTCCAACGTTTGATGGAGAACATAAGAAGGAGGAAGATGTCAAGACATGGTTTCTTGGCATGAAGAAATATTTCCAACTGTAGAACTACTCCGCTCATGCAGAAGGAAGAATTGCAATGTACCAACTAAAAGGAAAATCATCCATGTGGTGGGATCAGTTTGTGCAAGTGTAGCACATCAGAGAAAAATATATCACATGGAAGGAGTTTAATAGGTATTTCAAGAAGAAATACCTGACCAAAATATATTATGACAGAAATATGAAGGAGTTCTTCGAACTCAAGCTAGGCAGCATGACCATTGATTAGTACGAACGAAGTTTCTTGGAACAGCTGAAGTAAGTTCCATTCATCAAAGATGAGTCTGTCAAGATTCATAGGTATCTGAGTGGACTGCCACCTTCCATCGGTGATAAGATTCAGTATGATGATCCTAAGACTATGGAAGAAACAATAAGAAGGGCGAAATGCTTGTATGAACAACAAAGAGAAAGGCCTATCCTTTGGAAGGCTAGGGATGACCAGAAGAGGTTTAAGAAGGAACATAGGCAGAAGGAAAACAAGCCTCCCTTTTTCAGGAACAGTCCTTGGGGACAGTCATATTTTAGAGAGCCCAAGAAAGTTGAAGGGAGTGAGCAAATGCCAAGACCGTCACCTATGGAGTGTTGGGGTTGTAAAGGGAACCATAGGTATAGAGACTGCCCCCACAAGAAAAGATAAAGCGAGAACTGTCCATACTGTTCAGCAAGATGAAATAGTGGAGGATATGGGCAGAAGAATGCCAAGGATCTATGCAGCCCTGGACAACAAGAAATAAAAATTTCAATCGCACATGATTGAAGTGGAAGGTATGATTAACAACCGACCACTAATTATTTTAATTGATTCAGGGGCTATCCATAGTTATGTAGATCCTAGGGTGGTGGAAAGTTTGCATTTATCAAGGAGAAAACATGAAAAGTCTTGGTTAGTGCAGTTGGTTATAGGGCCCAAGAGGAAGGTCATTAAATTGGTTAAGTCTTGTTCAATGGACATGAAAGGATTGAGTACTAAGGCTGAATTGAATATTTTTCCTTTAGGCTCTTATGACTACTTAATTGGGATGGACTGGTTGGACCAACACCATGCCTTCCTAGACTGTCGTAATAAGAGGTTTACATGCCTGGACGAAGAGGGAAATCGGAAAATAGTCCAAGGAATTCCCAGAGCCGTGGTTGTTAGAGAAATCTCATCCATGCAGTTGAAGAAGTGTTACAAGAAAGGCTATCAATTATTTACAGCCCATGTCGGAGAAGAATCCATAGATGTAGTACCAAATATGGAAGACCACGATGTACTCAAAGAGTTCAAGGATGTATTTCAGGAGGTACCTAGACTACCTCCGAAGAGGGACATCAATTTTTCTATAAATTTGATGCCTGGAGCAGCGCCAGTTTCGAAGGCTCCTTATAGAATGAGTACGCCAGAGCTAAAAGAGTTGCAATTGCAGCTCGAAGAGATACTAAAGAAGGGGTACATTTTCCCCAGCGTGTCACCTTGGGGTGCTCCAGTCCTATTTGTGAAGAAGAAATATGGGACGTTGAGACTGTGCGTTGATTTCTGACAGTTGAATAAGGTAACTGTCAAAAACAAGTATCCTCTACCAAGGATTGATGATCTTTTTGATCAGTTGAAGGGTGCAAGAATATTTTTGAAGATAGATATCAGATCGGGATATCACCAGGTAAGAATAAAGGATGAGCACATTAGGAAGACCACCTTTAGAACAAGGTATGGTCATTATGAATTCACAGTGGTGCCATTTGGACTGACAAATGCACCTATTGTTTTCATGTGCTTAAGGAATGGTGTATTCAGGGACTATTTAGACAAGTTTGTCATAGTCTTCCTGGATGACATCTTGGTGTATTCCAAGTCAGAGGAAGAGCATGAACAACAATTGAGGATGGTTCTGCAAGTGTTGAGAGAACACCAGTTGTATTCCAAGCTGAGCAAATGCTCATTTTATCAAAGGCAGATCCATTACTTGGGACATATTATTTTAGACGAGGGGATCGATGTGAATCCTGAAAAGGTTGAGGCCATATGAGAATGGCCAGTGCCAAGGAATGTCACAGAGGTTAGATATTTTATGGGTTTGGTAGGTTATTACAGAAGGTTTATAGCAGGGTTCTCCAAGTTAGCTCACCCTACTACTTTCTTGCAAAGGAAGGAGAAGAAGTTTCAGTGGACTGAAGAGTGTGAGAGCAGTTTCCAACGATTGAAGCAACTATTAACCAATGCTCCAATCCTGAAGATTACATATCCAAATATGGATTTCATGGTGTGCACAAATGCGTGTAAGGAGGTACTGGGAGGAGTTCTCAGCCAAGAGGTATTTGTAATCTGTTATGAATCCCGAAAGTTGAAAGAGCATGAAAGGAATTATGCCACTCATGATTTAGAGATGGCAACAATTGTCCAGACATTGAGGAAATGGAGACATTACCTCATGGGAAGGAGATTCAAATTGAGAACAGACCACAATGGTCTGAAGCATTTATTTGATCAACCAACTTTAAATGCCAGACAAATTAGATGGCTGGAGTTTCTATGTGAATATGACTTTGATATCAAGCATATCAAAGGGAAAGAAAATAAGGTGGTTGATGCACTCAGTAGAAAAGTGCATGAATTACATGCTACAACCATTAGCATGTACAGGATTGAGATTAAGGATAGAATTTTGGAAGCTGCAAATGTTGATTTGAAGTACAGAGGTCTGGTAGCAAAGCTACAGCAGCGGGAGAGACCACAAACCCAGGGAAGTTACACCTTGGGAACTGATGGCTTACTTTTGTATAAAAACAGAGTGTATGTACCCAATGTCCGAGAATTGAAGCTGGCAATTCTAAAAGAAATGCATAGCATGGCTTATGCTAGACATCCTGGATATCAGAAGACTGTGGTAGCAGTCAAAAGCCATTACTTTTGGCTGGGTCTGAAGAAAGAAATCACTGAATACATCGCCAGATGTATAGAGTGCCAGAAATTTAAGGCTGAGCATAGGCACCCAGCAGAGTTGTTGCAGCCTTTACCCATTCCTGAGTGGAAATGGGAAGTGGTGAAAATGGATTTTATCACAGGATTGCCCAGAACAAGTAAGAAACATGATTCAATCATGGTGGTGGTGGACAAGCTTACAAAATCTGCCCATTTTATTCCACTTAGAAGGAAGCAGATGTTGCTGATATCTTCTTAAAAGAAGTGGCACGCTTACATGGAATTCCTAAAACAATTGTGTCTGATAGGGACCCAAAATTCACCTCGAATTTCTGGAAAGGACTGTTTAAGAGATTCAGAATGAATCTGAACTTTAGTACAGCGTATCATCCTGAGTCTGATGGTCAGACAGAAAGGGTGAACAGAGTAATAGAAGACATACTGAGAATGTATGTGATGGATAAACCATCAAGGTGGGAAGACTACCTGCATTTGGTAGAATTCGCCTACAATAATGGGTATCACGCATCGTTGAGGATGAGCCCATTTGAAGCACTTTATGGAAGAAAGTGAAACACTCCAGTGAGTTGGGATAATCCAGCTGATAGAGTAGTAGTTGGGCCTAAGTTGCTCAAAGAGATGGAAGAACAAATGAGAAGAATTAAACATAATCTAAAAGTTGCCCAGGATAGGCAGAAAAGTTACGCTGATAGCAACAGAACCCACACAAAATTCAAAGTGGGTGACCATGTTTTCCTGAAAGTGAAAACTAACAAAAGTTCCCTAAAGTTGGGAAGTTGCACCAAGTTGGCAACAAGATTTTGTGGGCTGTTTCAAATCCTGGAAAGGATTGGGCCAGCTGCATACATGCTTGCATTACCTACATCTATGACTGTACATAATGTGTTTCATGTTTCACTTCTTAAGAGATATATACCTTATGCTAATTATGTTATCGATTGGAATGTGATTCAGGTGGAACCAGAAGGTGTCCTCCAAGTGCATCATGTGCGCATATTGGACAGGAAAAGAAAACAACTCTGGAATCAAGCTATAGAGCTTATAAAGGTCCAATGGACCTAGTACAGTCCTGAGGACGCGACATGGGAGCATGCAGATGCTATGTGGGCAAAGTACTTCATCTTTTGGAAAATTTTTGAAAGCTTGCAGAGACAGTGTAAGGTTGAACTGAGGACAGTGCAGAAATAAGGGAGGGGGATTGTAGTGTCCCCAAGATCGATCCCTTTGTAAGTTTGAGGTATGAAATGAATTGTAAATATGTTTCATAGGTTGTTGAACCAAGTTTATATAAGCTGGTAGGCTTATGTGATTGTTAGGCCAGAGAGCCTAAGGGTTGAAGACCAAGAGCCTGATTTTGTACCTGTATGTATGCAACACATTAATAAAATATAAACACTACTGCGTGCAGACCGACCACGATGAATGAGTGATGGGGGAATAAGCATCCATAGAGAGGGAAAGGAATTAGGGGGATGGAAGGTTGGAAAAGGGGCTAAGTGTTGAGACTAGGGGGCTAAGCCTAGGGGCTTAAGTCCTTAGGAATAATATTTTAATATTATTCTGAAAGACATGTGAATATTACGTTTTTACCCTAAGTTCTTTTGGAATGACCTGTGACTTTCAAAGGGTGGAAGGAACGCACGCTAATGGAAGCATGCAGTTCCAAGGGTGACAAGTGTCAACCCTGGTGCATGCGAATAAAACGACCAAGATGAGCCGTGATAGGAGTTCCTCCTCCACTCTACCCGGCTGTCTGAACGTGAACGGTCTGACCTCTGCAAGAATACCCTGGTGCATATTCTGAACCATACACCTCATCCAACCCGTGAAGAGACCTCGTGCAATTTTGAAACTGTGGGGGGGAAAGTCTGTCTTGAGTTCGGGGATAGTCTGTGTTGATTTTGGAAGGCTGAGACACCCTTTGTCTGAAGAGATCGAGCCTATGTGTGGAATCTCTTTTCCCAAGCCATAACTGTGAGACCATCCTGTCATTGTTGAGCTTGTTGGAAAGCCCATGTCTATTTTCCCCGTTGATTGTTGTGGCCAGATAGTGCTGGACTGTGTGTGGCTTATTGGCCAGTTTGAACAACACTCCTCCAGGTGAGAGAAGTGATTGAATTGGAAGAACAAGTTGCTTGGCCTGTGAGCGACTCTCTCCAGGTGAGAGAATGGGCAGAGGAATGAGAGAACTCCTAGAAGGAACCCTGTAGCTGCCATAGAGATCAGAGACTTCTGGTCCAGTCTGTTGCTGTAACCCAAGGCAAGGGAGGTTCGCAGTCAAAGGACTGTCTAGGTAACAAAGAAGGTGTATACTCCTGGGGTGGAACAGGCATGTGGGGAAGGAGAGTCTGTGGGCAGTGAGCATGAGTGGTTCCTGGGAGAGAATTCCTTCCTTGTGACTATGTGTTTTCCTTGTAACCTCAGCCTAGCCTAGGATTCCCTACCTTGGGGGTGGAGCTTAGTCCCATCTCAGGGGTGACCCACTGTTGAGCTGATGAGCAGTGTGGTCTAAGGCTAAGAGGTTCGTGGAAGGCATGCACTTGGTTGGTGGAACTACCACTGTTTCAAAGATAAGTACCAGATAATGCTTTAATTATGTTTCTGTATCTATGTGTATTATAATTATCATGTATTCTACTGTGCATTTGGATTAATGTTAATTCCATGGATTATTTATGTTAGTAATAAATCTTATGCTTACTCTGAGCTTAAATGTGTTTCTTTGATTAAACACATGTTGTTTTTATAAGGCATGCATGAGTTGTTTTCTACAAGGTAGTGCCTGCCTGGCCCTGGAAGGGGGTGAAGATCACTACAGTTTGGTAATAGAAAGAGTGTTACAATTTCGTATCAGAGAGATACAACTCAAAGTGAAAGAGTGTTACAACATTATTCCACAATTAATCATGGGTTCTCTTACTCCCCAAAGCATCTTCCCATGAGGGATTTCACCATAAGGGGACCACTTTGGAGTTCATCCATATTTACTTCTTATCAACCATGAAAAAATAATAATGAGTCATATTTACATCAAACAATATTGGGTCCATTACCCAAACCTTTGTGCTATGGGGCTTTCTTCAAGGGTTGACATCAATAACAACCAACCTTAATCAACATGATTCTCTTGATACTTTCCACAACATACTTTCCTTGATTAAGGAAAATATCTTTTGGGATCTACCATACTTCAGGACCTAATAAATAGTGCATCGGGACTAGGTCCTCATTTCAAATTCATTGGCAAGGTTCTTCTTACAATCTAATATGCAATTTTATTCATCTGTCAAGAATAAGTCATCCACATATAGCAGAAATATAACTAGTCCATCATTCTCAATCTTGAAGTAAAGGTTGGGATCAACTTTACTCTTGGTAAATCCCAAGCTCATCAAAATACTATCAATCCTTCCATACCAAGATCTTGGAGCCTACATCAACTTGTAGACATGAGTCTTCTTGTCCTGTACATTGAAACCAAATTTTCACATCACATTGTACCAACCCGATACACTTGCTCAGTTGCAACTTAATATACACATTCATTTGTTAGCTCTATGTGCTTTCCACAAAGCACAATCTATCTCACTTCTTGAGAATATTTTCTCTACTCCCTCTGTAATTGTTCCTCTGGGACTAGGACTCTGCACATGCAATTACCTTGAAGCTAAGAATGACTGCTCCATTCCCACTGTGGATGTTTTACTCTGAGAGTAACTCCTCTACTCTATCACAACAACAAATTCATATCAAACTAAGAGTGGCTCAATAACTGACACCGAGGGTAGATTATCCTATTTCTCTAGAGGTGACTCAATATTCTATTGTAGTCATGTCTCCATGGCCCGAGTAATGTACTGCACCAATTGGGACTGGAGATAACTCAATCTCAAATATAGGGATTGTATACCCACTCCCTCTAAATCTCATATTGTGTTGGCCTCTTTTAATGAATCATGTTTGTTCTATATATACTTCTTCTAATTACTGGAGAAACTATCTTGTGATAGTCTTCTCCCTCTTGCTGGGAGAATCCTCTGGAAACAAATTAGGCTTTGTACATATCTATAATTTTATCTGCAACATGCTTGATTTGTTAGATCAATCTTGGAAGTCACCACTAGCTTTCCTTCTGTTCTTAAGGAAAAATCCATATCCCAGTCCTTCTGACTGGCTTCCTCCTCTATCATTGAAACAAGGGAAACTTCTCAGGAGATTTCATGTCTCCTAGAGATATTTGAAGTTACGATCTAGTCTTCTCAACCCATGGCATATGTCTACCATTCCTGGAAGATGTCTCTTTTTCCCATCTTCTCCTTTCTGAGATCAAGCTTACTTTGAGTCTTGATTTCTTCTAAGTCTACAAAAAATTCATAATCTCTACAAGATATACTTGGTGTTGAATACCAAGTCTTAATATGAAAATCTGAGTCAGACTTCAAATGAATTATGCTTCCTGTCAAGGTGGCTTCATTATCCATTAACCAAGTCTATTGTGAGTTCTATTCTAATGTTCAGTCATTTTTGGAGCCTTCTTCTCCTTACAATCAATATCCATATGAGATATTCTATATCTCAAAAATAACTTCTTCTTCATCTTCTTTGATACATGGATGTATATGGTCATGTATACAAATTGGATAGTTTTCTTCATGTCTCATCTAATATGTTGCCTCATGCAACCATCACTATAGCTTCCTCCGGGAGATCACCTATGACCTTCCCAGAACAAGAACAACAAGGGAGAAACAACAGAAAAGAATAATACTCTTTATAATAATAATAAAACAATAGTGAGAACAATCATCACCATAGCTCCTTTAGAGATATTACTTGTGACCTGCCTGAAACAAGGGTAACAAGTAAGAAATACAATAACAAGGAATGAGAGAAACACTCTTCTAGTGTTGTGATCAATCATTCCTCCATGGTAACCTAGAAACAAAACAAGAATTTTCTCCTAGAGGAGATGTTAGTTATCTCTAGTAAATGATTACAATAAGCATTTATCTCAATAGTGCTCACATGCTACCAAGTATTCAATAATACAACTTTTCAAATATTTTTATCACAACTATAATGTTTAGTAGTTATCAAACTTCATATGTGTAAATTTGAATGTTATCAATTTAATCAATCAAATCTAGAACTTGGAACCTAGAGTCTTATCCTCAAGAATGAGTGTGTTTCTTTTATTCCAAGTCTCCTTCACTCAATATGACAAGTATTTTATTCAACTTTTCCTCTGTACTAAGACAATATGTTATCTTGAAAGAAATTTGAGTTAGGGAATAAACTCTATAATCTCAACTTTAATCAATCTAATACTTTGACTTTAATTGTGAACAATGGTTAGTATGATAACTTCAATAGATCAAAATGAACTAGGACATTCATAAGATTACAATAATTCCATAACAAGTAGAGGCACATCAAAGTAATCAAACCTGGGGTGCATAGTTCCTCTGAATGTGTTGAATCTGAGATCCCTCTGGATCTATGTGTGTTGTTTAGAAAAAAGATCATTTCTCCTACAAATACCCTTTAAAATAATGATATATTTAAAACATATGTAAGTGCATACCTCTGACAGCATCGATAGGTAGTGTCACCTTCCGACAGCATAGAAAGAAATAATGAACCTTTATAACTTCAAAGGTTCTTCAACTTGTAACTTAAAGTTAGTTGGAGATTTTCTAGGGTAAGGTGCACTAGGACAATAAAAATTAGTCCCAACACTTCACAAAATCTTTCACTGCAACTGGTATTGTAGTTGGTGTTGGAACTACAACTGGTGCTACAACTGGCATGAAGGAATTGGCACTCCAACTCCAACTGATACTGCAACTGATACTACAAATGCAAATGCAACTGGTAATGCAACTAGTATCGCAACTGCAACTTATGGTTTTATGAGGAAACCCTAATTTCTCAAAATTCAAATTTTGGAATTTTGATCCAGGGACTAGATGCGACCTCCTAGGGAAAGTTCCTAGGTGTGGTTACTTTCTCCAACGTCCTCCCCAAACAAGGAAAGAATCACACTTATCATTTATGAAGAAACCCTAATTTTGTTGTAGCTGCAATACTGAAACTAAATCTTGGAGAGGGTGTGCCAAAACTAGCCACTTCTTATAAACTTTGATTTAGTGTAGTTCATTCCTTCTCTGATACCATGTTGAAGTTTTACTTATACAACTAGAAATTATTGTTCTTCTTTATTATTACAATTATTTAGCATAGTAGCTACATAAATAAGATCATTGAAAGAGATACAATCACATAAACAATAGAGACACACAGATTATCTTGGGAAAACCTCATGGGAAAGAAAACCCAACAAAACTTCTTCAATATAGATATACCAAAAACAAAGAAAAAGGTCCTCCTCTTCACCTTCACTAGGAAATACTAGCATACCACTTAACCAAGTGATACCAATACATAGACCAAAACCCTCAACGTCACCCCCAGTTGTAGTAGGTTCTCCTCCAAGACTTTTGCACTGCAGAGCTAGTTGGTGAGTGTGTGTAAATGATGTGTTGGCCTCCCTTATAAATAGTGGTCTGGCCAGCCTAAAATTAGGTCTTGGTCGACCTGTCACTTTACCCTCTTAATTTACATTTAATTGTCAAGGAAAAAAATGGATGACTTTTACAAAGGCACAATAGGGCCTAATTAATAAATATAATATAATAATATTATTCAACATTCCCTTTTAGGTAGAATATTCTTCGAAGTTACAATATTTCAAAAAGGGTAGGGTGTAAAAGAGTACACCACTAAGTTCATAAAACAAGCCATTATGTTGGGAATATCTCTTAATTACTTGGATATACTTCTCGATTATTTGGGTGGTTTTTCATAGTTATTTAAGGAGGTAAGTGATGTTATTAAATCGAGTACCATTAATGAAGCATGCATGTAATGATAATAGCTAGAGACAGACACTTGTGGAAAGGATAACCAAATAGTTCCAAGTATAAAAACAACCAAGGAACTTATAACAAGGGAAAGACGAAGTGGAAAGGAAAGGAAAAGAATAAAACAACCACTACACATTAGTGCGAGGATCCAAGAAACCACTGAAGCCATTGTAATATCGATGGTTATGTCAAAGATAAGTGTTTGTTACACATTATTTTAGTCACCCTTATGATTGTTAATGATGTAAACCTATCCTTTGTTTTTAGAAGGATGAATGGCCTAAATTTTTTAAGAAAGAAGGAAGAAGAACTTTGCCTGAGAGAAGAAGTTGTATCTTCCTTTGTAAAAACCCTATTAAGGAAGATCGTCGCAGGATGCACTATACGTAGGGTGTGGTGATGCCTGATCACCGTAGCCTACTCTAAATCTAGACTAGGACATCTTCACAGGCTACATTATAGCTAGGGTGTGATGATTTATGTACGTGGGAAAAATGAAGATCTTCTCGATGCTTCTAGAAGGAGAAGCTTCTATGGTGAGGTGGCATTGGAACGGTTTGGATCTTAATCTCTTTCATGATTTAGTGGGATCATCCTAACCTCCTCACCTTATCCTATTCATCTTATAAAAAGAGAGAAGATCTCATGGAGAAAGTTAGATTGGGTTGGGTTTGAGTAATTTTTGTAGCTTGGAGTTTTTGGGCCTATGTTGGCTTTGAGCTTTGCTTTGTCAAGATATATTGTGAGTAGCTATCAGATATACAGTCTCCAAATCCTTGGAGAAGAAGTGTGTGGGAAGAAAAAAATTGTTGGAAGGAACCTGACAACATCAAGGCATCTGGTTGTATCTTTCTTCCACATTCTTTAATAAAGATATACTTTTCTTTTCTATATGAATGTTATTTGTTCATATTGTATGATTCCTTGATCACATACATAGTTTCATATCAAATAGATTATGTTATTCTGGTCTTCGTTGGCTTGTGTTCTTTTGCTTATATTTATCCATAAGCTTCGTGACGAAGCTTGGATTGCATTGGCGAAGTCGGATCTTCAATATTTAAAAGATATGTTCTAGATCCATTTCTCATTTGATAATTGAAATCTAAGGAAAGAGTAGTGTATTCTCTTGTTTTGTTCTAGTTTCGTCGTGAAACTAGGGGGTCTGATTTATGTCCACACTTAACAATTAGCCCGATAAAAAAATTTGTCAGGGGGGTGCGCAAGAATTGTGTATTGGTGTACAGTCTCTTTGGCTAATTTCTTGAAGATCTTTATCTTTATGAGTTTAATAAAATTTTGGGACATTGTGCATCTGGGAATGATAAACGTTTTATCCTTCTCATAATATAGCTTTCATCGAAGTGAAATATTTGCATTCTCATTTTTTTGCATTGTTTAGAGTCAGTCGAAACACCATTTAGTCCACACCATTTTCCTCTCGAGTAAACAACAACCTTAAAAATAAAGCGCTTCTAAAAAATTGATTAGACATTTTTATATTTTATGGTAGAAAACCTACACTAGATTAGTTGTAGATATTTGGAATAGGTGTGAAATATAACTTTCCAAATCTACAGACAAACATAGAATCTTGTGTTAGGGAGCAGTGAAATCCACTTGCTACATTTTGTCTTGGGAAGCCCTTCTAACACAAGGGTCAAACCTGAGGTCGCATTAAGACTAGCAGAGTTACTCACCCTGCTTTGTTGGTCTTGGTGTAGATATTGTGCATATTATGGGGTTCGCTTGAAGGTATACCCACAATGATGAGTGGAAGCCTTTAAAGTTGATTTCGAGCTAAATACCCTGCCTTTTCATGTGGATCAGATTGTCGATTGTTTCCCCGGACATCACTGTAGTAATTGGTAACCTTAGTGGTTTATCTCTCTAGGGTCTTTACATGAGGTGACTGTGGAGGGGAAAGTCTTCACAGTACCTGGAATTGAAATTGGCCAAACTCACTCGGGCTCTTTGGAGGGTATACGCACGTTTATGTGTGGGAGCTTGCACCAAGGTGTAAGTCCATTAAGAAGGTCATCAACATAACTTTTCCACCCTCTCAATCTCATCCCCTTCTTACCTTGTTCCCGCGATGTTGGATTTCATCACCAACTAGTGCGTTCATTATAAGAATGTTTTGTTTACTTGTTTTCTTACTAGATTTTTAGCATGTGCTGCTTTTTTCCCTAGTGGACTGTAGGTTGGATCTTTATTTAATGGTGTCATTTCTCGGGATGACCAATGAGGGAACCCCTTTTCCAAGGGAACCTTTTGTGTTTCCTTGTTATGGAAACATTGGTCCTTCTCACATTGCTACTTTGAGCCTTCCATGTCTCACAATTGGATTATCGGTATGGCTATTTTCCACTCAGGTAATCCTGAATGCAGCTAGTGCTTCAGTTGTAAGCACTTCACCCTAAGAGCATAAACCTCATGTTGATCCTTCAATGTATTCACCAGTAAGATATTCTTCACCTTCTTCACTTGCTAGGTATTCTTCCATTTCACCTTCTTCGCCGAGTGAAATCTCTCAAGATAGTAACCCGGTGGATAAGAAGAAGAAGAAAAGGAAGATTAAGAAGAAGAAAAATAAGCAAGGGTCCAAACTTCCAACCATTGATAGACATGTTGGAATACAACTAGTTACCATTGATCATGCTGGGAGTGTTGATGATGCCAAGATCACCCAAATAACTCGTAATCCCAAGTACCCTTGTAGGATTTGTAAGGATAGCCATATTCTTAAAGATTTCCCTGGTCTATATAAGGTTATAGAAGAATGGTCTACACACCCTCACCATCTCATGTCGTCAGCCTCTGAACAACCTGTTGATGACCTCCCATCAACTAGTCAGGATACCGTTGGGAAGAAGAAAAGTAGAGTCAAGTTTCTGTGTATGTTATGCAAAGGGAGTCATATAACTCAACTTTTCCCTCATATGGACAAGGCCTCAAAATTACTAGAAGACATGACTATTTCCCATCCTCAAATTCCAGCTGCTTATCGCAATCTTACTCTCGACCCACCTGTAGTTGATGGAATGATCAATCCGTTCCCTTTGTCAGTTACTCTGGTTGATCATGTAGTCAATCTGGTCACATTCTTAGTTGAACCAATTGACCAAGTGGTTGATCCTATCCCATCCTTGTTTGATTCCACTCTCCCGTTAGAAAGTGCAACCCAAGCGGTCGATCCTTTTCCAGTTGTCAACCCCATTCTCCCCTTTGAGAATGAAACCCAAGTGGTCGATTTGATGTCATTATCAGTCGATCCTACTCTGCTGTTAGAGAGTAAACCTGATTCTACCCACATTTTTCTCATTGATACAGAATCTACCATGATGGGGGGAATTCCTCCCTCTCTCGTGAAACCCCCTCCAAGTAATGAGGCCATCCTTTTTGATTGGGGTGTGCTAACTAGACCTCATCTTCCCTCTCATATTCCTTTCAAGATTACAATACAAGTTTGTGGTTGAGACGTTCCTCAGATGCTGATAGACGAAGATTTGTCCGTTAGTATTTTTTCCTCTCTTTCTTGGCAAGCTTTGGGTTATCCTCAGCTTGTGTCGGTTGCCCAGACTCTGTTTTATTTTAACAGAAGAACTAGTCACCCTTTAGGGATCCTTCCTCAGTTTCCTGTAACTTTGGGAGGGAAAACTATCTTTGTTGATGTCATGCTAGTCCAAGACCCCTTGGATTTCGATTTACTCCTTGGGTGAGATTATGTATATTCCATGAAAGCTATTATGTCCACTTTTTTCGTGTGATATCTTTCCCGTACGATGGAATAATGATGACTATTGATCAACTTTCAGTTTTTTTCCCTGACTTGACCATTAACTCAATGACCTCCCTAAATAGTTCTCATATGTAGACGATATCACCCCTACCGCAAGTCAATTATGTGGCGTTGTCTCCAATGCCTTCAACTATCGATGAATATGAGCCTCTCACTATAAGATCACTCTCTTATGACTTGGATCTAGTAGTTGACATGGTGATCTCTTCGGTAGGGCTATTGGAACCTTCCCTCGTTACCCCTATCACGACCCTCGACATGTGTTCCTTCCAGAGTGTGTTTCTTCCATCGAGTGAAGATATCTTGGAGGCCATGACCAAGTTTTGTCCCTTGACCTGGTGTCCTTCCAAAGATTTTTCCTCTTGGAAGCCATGATCAAGAAGAGAGCTTAAGAGAATGGTTTTCTAATTTCAAGCTCATTAAAAAATGAAACCAGCTTTGAGCAAGGTTTTCTGATTTCAAGCTCGTTGAAAAATGAAACTAGTTGTGAGGATAGTTTTCGCATCTCTGTAAGCAACCTCCTTAAAACATGAAACAAAGCTTGAAATCAAGAAAAAAAAAACATCAAAAGGCCCATATGGGACCAAACCACTCCTTCCTAGGTTTCATTAAACATACTCTGAGGGACTCATCCAAAGGATGAGCTTATAATTCAAGCATATGTTATCCTCCTCAAGCTTCTGTAAAAATAAAGAGGTACTTGCTAGAAATGGTGGGGGGGAAATTGGGAAAGAAATGTATCTAAACTTGTATTCTATGGAAGAGTCTCTTTTGAACATGACACCCTTTCACTCGATTTGTGTCTAGGTTGGAAAATCCACTTGTCTCTTGATCATAATCCTTTATAAGATTACAAATCGGTCTGTGATCCCTGTCGTTGAGTCAGTGTTTCCAAGACAGTTGTCATGTCATCAACATGTTCAACGATAAGTTCAACCCGAAAATCCTTCTATTGCCTCACCCATCCTTGAGTCAGTCCTAAATAACTTGTTAATTTGATCTACTTCAAATCTTTTTACTTGTTCCGTGTCATTGATGGAGGATACATTAAGGCCTTCATGTGCCGAGTCTTTTCTTTTCGACTTCAACTCATTATCCAGGAATTAGACTTAGAAACTAATTGGTACTTTGGAACTTGCATGCCTCAATGACAGGTTTCCTCGCTTTCGACAATGGGTTTTCATTATTGACCCTTGATCGAGAGATTCCACTAAGTGTTCGACTTCATCTCATTAATTCACATTCATTGGATTGTACTAGAGTACCTTGGGAGTCATTGACATTAATGGTGATTTCTCTCGCACTTGTTAACGATATTCATTAATGACTGGTAGTCAAGTGGTTTCTACCATGTGCAACTTAAACACATGTATTTGCATGGTTAGATTTGTACTATAGAGTGGTGGAGATGAAGACCTTGAATCTTTTTGGATAGATTCAGGATGAGTTGGAGTATATTCAGATTGTATTGTTACATAGATCCACAGTGTATGTCTCATCTCTATGTTCAAACTTGAGTCTTTAACACATATATACACATTGTATTTTTGGTGACTATGTTCAGATTTGAGTCATATTGGCATGGATCCACAGTGTATGTTTGGTGGCCATGACCTTTCTTACTTGACATGGATCTTTGCATGTCAACATTTATTCTTTAAGTCATTTGTATTCTAAGTATGGGAATGCCTACCTCAGTGATGATGTATTATTGTACTGTAAGTTCCTTTTTTGTTGGTAGGTTTCTGACCAATGTGTTCCTTGTTCCCTACACACACTTGACAAAGTATTTTCAGCTACCACTCTATTCTAACTTCATACTTTGGGGGGTTCTCTGTTACACATTATTTTTTTCACCCTTATGAATGTTAATGATGTAAACCTATCCTTTGTCTTTAGAAGGATCAGTGGCTTGAATTCCTGAAGAAATAAGGGAGAAGAACTTTGCCTAAAAGAAGAAGTTATATTTTCCTTTGTAAAAACCCTATTAAGAAATATTGACATAGGATGCACTATACGCAGGGTGCGACGATGCCTGATCACTGCACAACTCTAAATATAGATTGTGATGTTGTCACAAGCTGCACTATATCTAGGGTGCGACAATTTCTGTACGTGGGAAAAACATGCATCTTCTCGATGCTTCTAGAAAGAGAAGCTTCTATGGTGAGGTGGCCTCCGAATGGTTTGGATATCACTCACTTTCATGATTTAGTGGGATCATTCTAACCTCATCACCTTATCCTCTTTATCTTATAAAAGGAGAGGAACTCTCATGGAGAAAGTTAGTTTGGATTGGGTTTGAGTAATTTTTGTAGCTTGGATTTCTTGGGCCTATGTTGGCTTTGAGCTTTTCTTTGTCAAGATATATTGTGAGTAGCTATCAAATATACAGTCTCAAAATCCCTGGAGAAGAAGTGTGTGGGAAGCAAGGAAATATTGGAAGGAACCTCACAACATCAAGGCATCTGGTTGTATCTTTCTTCCACATTCTTTAATACATATATACTTTTCTTTCCTATATGAATGTTATTTGATCATATTGCATGATTCCTTGATCACATACATAGTTTCATATCGAATACATTTTGTTATTATTGTCTTCGTTGGATTGTGTTATTTTGTAGATATTTCTCCATAAGCCTCATGATGGAGCTTGGATGGCATTAGCAAAGTCGGATCTTTGATATTTAAAAGGTGTGTTCTAGATCCATTTCTCATTTGATAATTGAAATCTAAGGAAAGAGTAGTGTATTGTCTTGTTTTGTTATAGTTTCGTAGTGAAGCTAGGGGGATTGATTTGTGTCCGCACTTAACAATTATCCCGATAATAGTGTTGGAAGGTACATCCAAAGTTGAATCCAAAGAACAACAAGTAAAAGGCCAAGAACAAGAAAATTCTAGCCATGGATTTAGGCAAACAAGTAGAGAGTATCGCAAATTTAAATTAAAATATTGTTTTTATAATGTAAAAGGAGGTGAAATTGATTTTCCTCTATCACAAAGAAGACAAGGAGATAACTGAACTCCTCCATATCAAGATCTAAGTCAAGAAGACAATTTGAATGAACTATTTGATTCCAATTCATAGGTCAACCTCATAGTATAGTATCTGGTAAGTAAGATTGGATTGGAAGTTCATGATCATCCACACCCATACCTATTGGGATGGGTTAATAAGGATGTAAATCTCAATATCATTAACTAGTGTAA
>JASDQU010241343.1:139800-157324 GCA_032191745.1 Picea mariana
TGTTTAATGACCTTACTTAATGTAATGGTGACTCATCAGACCTTGTGCAACTGAGTAATCATTTCTTCCCAGAAGCAACACTTATACTGAAAGAAAAAAACATATTTTGTTGCACCACTATGCACACTCCCACATTATATATTAAAGAAATTACAGAAAATAAAAATATAAATACTATACAAGCTCCCTTGGACTGGAGCAAAAGTCCTTTGGTTCAAACATGAGAAATGTAGGGCTTCATATGGGCGCCATTAACCTAACCTAGTCGAAGGATAACGTCCAATTGCACTAGCTTGACTGCACCAAAGTGTCGGATTTCCGCAACTATGAATGGACCCAACAAATGTATGTGCAACTTGCCTAGATGCTTCTGATATTGGTTGTCATAGAGTAGTACCTTATCCCCTTGTGAAAATATTTTGGACTTAATGTGTCTTTCAAGCCAAGCTTTCTGTCTAGATTTCTCAACTAACTGATGAAAATCTGCTAAAAATCTCGCTTCCTCAAGCTCCTACAAGTCTGCAATCCTTTGTGCAACTGATTCCTCATCTATCATCTATGTAGCATGTGCTATATAGAGACTAGGGGTGATAAAATCTACAGGTACAATAGCTTCCTTCCCATAAACCAACTGAAATGGGGTATACATGTGTATCTTTTTTGTGGTATTCATGTAAGCCCACAAGACTGTTGGAACTCTATCATCCCAGTCTTCCATGTTTTCGCAACATACTTTTGTCAGTCCTCTTTCCATAATTTTATTGAATGTCTCCACTATACTATTATCTTCTGGTTGATAGGGATTGCTCTTATGGTGTTGTATAAGGAATTTTTTCGTCAACTTTGTGATTGTTTTGTTGATAAAGTGACTACCTTGATCACTAGTCAGGATTCCAGGTCATCCAAACCAAGTAATGACGTTTTCAAAAATAAATCTAGCAGTTGTATATGTTGACCAATCTTGAACTGCCTCTACTTCGGCTCATCTTGTGAGGTAATCTGTTGCGGTAATGATGTATATGGCCTTTGAATTCTTAACCAGCGGGTTGATTTGTCCAATAAAATAAACAACCCACTTCTCAAATTCCTGAAGTGCTCTAACTGGTTGAAGGGGTAATTCTTCTCTGTGTGATGGCTTTCCTACTCTTTGGTAGGTGACAGAAGATCTATCATAAGCTTTAGCATATTTAAATAACGTATCCCACCATAATCCAGCTTGAATTACCTTTTGTGTGGTAGATTTACCTCCAACATGCCCTCCCGCAACTCCATTGTGGCATTCCCATAGGATATATTTTCTTTCATGGCTCAAGACACATCTCCTGAGGATGTTATCTAGTCCCAACTTGTAAATCTCTCCCACAATAAGTTGGTAGTCTGCTGCTAGAACCATCATATGTCATTTTTGGGTTGCGGAGTAAGTTTCTGGGCAGGTCCATGTACTGAAGAAGACAGCAATTTCTTCAAGATACTCTGGGATGGCCTCAATTTGGAATAGGTCTGCATCTACAGGCCAATCATCCACTGCTCCACCACTTTCTTCTGATTCCAACCTAGAAAGGTGATCTGGACCTGTGTTTCATCTTCTAGGTTTGACAATTACTTTGAATGAAAACTCCTAAAAGAGAAGTAGCCACCTGCAAATCCTTCCTTCAAGTATTGGTTTATTGACTAGGTACTTCAACACAGAGTGGTCAGTAAAAAAATTGAAATGAGATCCTAACAAATAGTTTCGAAACTTGTGTAATGAATAAATCATAGTTAGACCTTCCCTTTTGGTGGGTGTGTAGTTGTGTTCGTCTTGCGAAAGCTTTCTGTTGGAAGAATAGATAGGGTGGTACATATTTCCTTCCCCTAGTTGTGCTAATATGGCTCCCAGGGTGATGCCTAATGCGTCCAAATGTACATGGAATTCAATTTCCCAATTGGGGAATATCAATATAGGTGTAGTACTTAGTTTTTCTTTGAGGATGTTGAATGCTTTGTCACATTTTTATGTCCAATGAAATATTTCGAACTTATTCAAAAACAATTCTAGAGGTGCACTAATAGTTGCATATATTTTGATGAACCTGCAATAGTATCATGTATGTCCCAGTGTTGAACGCAACAGTTTATCACTTGTAGGTGGCGTCATGTTTAGAATGACTGCAACTTTAGCTGGGTCTACCAGGACTCCTTCTCGGCATACAATATGGCCTAGAAAATTTCCATGTGGTACACAGAAGATGCACTACCTTAGGTTCAGAGATATCAGCAATTCTCGACATCAATCAAACATTAACTGGAGTATCCCTACATGTTCCTTTAGCAGGTTTCATATTTTCCAATCATCCATGTAGACCTCTACAAACTTGTGGATAAACTCTCGAAATGTTGCTATCACAATCCGAGAGAAGACCGCATGGGAATTCTTTAAGCCAAAGGGAATCACGTTGTATGCAAATGACCCCCATTCAGTTATTAATGTGGTCTTCTTCTTTTCTTCATCTGCAATTGTGACTTGCTGATATCCTGAGAATCTGTCTATAAACGAATAATATTCTTTTCCCACAACCTGATCTAACACTTCGTCACTGAAAGGTGTCGGAAATGGATCATGCACACATGCAAAATTCATACTTCTATAGTCCACATAGAACCGAATGTCTTATGTATCCTTCTTTCTCTATATAACTATGGGGATAACCCACTCCGCTTCTTCAATCAGAAAAATAAGCCTTGTCACAAGCATTTTGTCTACTTCCTTCTTGACCTTCTCTTTTATTTTAGGATTAAGGAAGTATGGTCAATTATTCACAGAATTTGAGTCAGGTTTTAACTCAATCTTCATTTCTCCCATGGATCCTTTTATACCTTTCAGTTCTGAGAACATTTTTGGGAACAAGTCTTCATACTCCCATAACAAGATGTGGACTTCACTCATAGTTTGCTCATCCCAATAATATCCTATGGAATCTATCTTAGGATGCTTTGTACTCCCTATATTAACTTTCTGCAACTTTAGTGGATGGTTATAGAAGCTACAGGTGTGAATAGGTATAGTATCATGAATATCTCTACTACCTTCCGTTTCTTTAGTAGTTAAGTTTCTAAGTTATTCTAAGTCATCGGTTTTTTCCAGGTCTTTATCAATTTTAGAGTAAGCTATAGGTATCCTATCAGATTCATGACTCGGACTATACTGAAGTAATTGAACATGGTCAGCACATACTACTAGGATTGGTATATGTTTGCAAATGTCAGTAAAAAACATTTCTCATAGTCTATGAAGGACTATGTTGAGCTCATGGTACTTACTTGTAAAGGAGAAGTCCTTGCAAAACTGGTCTTTTAAGTTCTTCCAATAGCTTGTTTGTCGTATGGTCTCTTCATATATGTACCAGGATTGTGATATTGGGCCCAATGAGTGGAGAAATACCTGAACCCATAAGTGAGAGGGTACTTCCACAACTTGCCACTATTTTAAATAGTGCTCATTATGCACTTTGGGGTCAAATTGTTCATCGAATAGTTGCGCATCTTGAAAATCTATATGCATCTCTTCTTTCATCTTATCCCTACTTTGGAATCAACATCAAATGGATTGCTTCACATCTTCCTGCTCCATAATCAAGGCTCTGTGAGTGGCCCACCATCTAGTGAGGGTATCCTGCAAGGCTAAATCAAGAACCGAGATCCTTTGATCCACCACTATTTTCTCTTCCATGCTGGTAAGAAAATTGTCTACCTCTGAGGTACCATCATATGTTGGGTGTTCCCTGACCTCAGTTCCAATCCATCTAGTTTCTCTGATAGTTGTGCATCGTCTTGAGAATCATTCATATGAGCCTTGCTACCAAATGTCAAATGCTAATGTTGAATCCTCGTCGGAGGATTGTATGCCTCTCCAACTTACTGACCCATCTACAGCAGGACTTATATAATCTGATATCGTTCTTTCTATTATGGTGTATAATTGTTCAAGATCATTTTATTCCATATTTTTTTTCCACCGGCTCAATGTATCTAGGCCCTAAATACGGATCTGAAAGTTGAACCACTTTTATCCCATCCGCTTCAAACATCATGGTGTCCTTATTTATATCAATGATATCATAGTTTTTATATGCCCAATCAATTCCAAGTAGAGAAGGGTAGGGATCCTTATCTCCCATGATTTCAATTACTTCAAAATCAGTTGTGGTTTTAACTCTCACAAAATCTATTTCTACATTTTCCAGCCTTCCTACTGGGAAAATGCAGTACTAGTTCTCCATTCTCAACTGGATGGGGAATACACTAACAGAGGTTTTCCCAAAGCTTCCCGGGTCTTTTTGGGTAGGATGTTGACATCGGATCCCAAATCTAGCATGACATCTTTAATTTCAAAATCATCTAGCCAGGATTCTAACCTAAATTATTTTCCTATTCACACCTTTCTTCTTCGTATTCTCTAGGTACTCTTCTCAAGGAGGTTAGTCATTATGATGGATTTCAGGGTTCCCTCATTTCCCAGTATTAGGTACAAGGTGTTGCACAACTTCTCTATAATTTGGTCATCCCCGAGGATATCAAAAAACAATTGAAACCATAGATTGGTTACGTTTTGGGACTGCTTAAGGTGTCTCTTTGGAATTACAGGGTTTCTAGGTGCAAGTGGTGAGGTAGGGTTTTGCGCAAGTTTAAGTTGAAAGGTGACTTTAGGGGAATTATCCATTATTTATGGAGTAGAGATACTCTTAAATATTTCTATTGCATCTTTGAAGAATAGTTTTTGTTTCAAAGGATCATACGTGTCATCTTTGGGAGCTTCTTTCTAAATATTGGGTTGATTGTCTGCATCTGCCCCAGTTTTTGGTCCTCCATGAGTAATGATGTTGATATTAGGTATTTTTCCCTCGATTTCCATTTTCAATTCTGAGCCTACAAATCTATCTCCTCATTGATGAACCCAATATTCCCATTTTGTGATCAGTTATGGGCAGTCTTCGATTGCATGCCTATTAGTTCTATAGTGAGAGCACCATGGTCGTATTAGGTGAGGGTAGTCTCTAGCCAAGTGACATTGTTGATTGCAGTTGTAACATCTTCTCAACCCTCTTCCCCCATTTCTTCCTCCTCTGAATCCACCTACACCCCCTCCTCCTTGGCCTCCTCCAGGCCCTTGGGGGGTTTCATTTATTATGAATGTTGTCCGATCTAATCTGTCAACAAGCACATCTAGCACTCTACATTGATTTGTATCATGTTTTGTAGATGTGTAGAACTCAAAATGTATTTTATTAGGCGCATTTGTATACTTCTGCATGATAGGAAACTGCCTCAGCACATGCCCATGTGTCTGAAAAATCTCACAATATTCGGTTGGATGAGATGTTTGAGTGTCTGGAAAGGCATGGTATAACACTGGTGCATGGAATGGTGGAGTTGTCAATACTTGCGCAACTCCTCTTGTTGGTCATCGAGAGGGCCCCATCGGATTGTGAGGAGGTCCCATTCCCCTCATGCATGGGAATTCATTTGCCAAATTCCCCTCTGTGTAGCATCATGTGCACCAAACTTGAGGTTGCCATGGTCTTGGTATAGTTAATTCCTGAATCTTCTCCATTAGTGTTAATATTTGTCCCTGGAGTTGTGACAAATTTGCATCCACTAGAGGTATGGTCACTCTAAGACTCCTCATATATCTTTCCATGGCTTCGATCTTCATCGACTATTCCAAGGCATCTGTTAAGGTGGCTATCTGATATTGTGTTAGAGGAATTCCCTTCAGAGGTAGTAATCCTTAGATGTACCATTCCCTCTGGTGATCTTCATGAATTGGATGCACTAACCTCCCAATAGCATCTTTAAATTTCTGACTGTACTCCTAGGCAGATTCTCCTTCCCTTTGTTGAATCTCCCACAACTCAAAGAGAACTTGTTGCTCTGAATGAGGTAGTTTGAATTCGGTGATGAACTTTAGACGATCTTGGGAAAGGATGAAATCTTGTCCTTTCACCCCTCGTTCAATAGCCTTCATGTACCACTTGAGGGAACAGCCCCTCAAGGTAGTCTGAAATTATACTAACTTGTTCGCATCAAGAGTCCCTCTAGATCTCAAAATGGATTCACATAGGAACTAATGTTGCTCTACATCATCTTCCCCTTTACCCTAGAATTATGGGTATCAGGTGATCGATCCTCCCGTATTTCCATCCATTATGGGTCTTATTGTTCCTATTAAAATGAAACCTAACTACCATGGTTGTGATATGTCAGGGGATCCCAATATCCTCCCAGTGTTTACACTTACAAACTGTGACTGACTGACTGAATGCGATGGAATAGAAAAAATATAAGTATGCGGTATAGAGCTTACCATGGGTATAGAGGGCACCTAGGGAATGGGTGATTCGAGGCTGGTTCCATTGAGTTCTGGGTGGGTTTCTTTTATTTGGGGGGTCTCATTTTCTTTCTCTGGAGCATCCTTTTCATCTTGATTCCTGATATTTCCTGATATCGGGGCTGAATCTTCTCGGTCCTTCGCAATATCCAGACATGCTTCATCTTCCCTTGCTTCTACACACTCCTCTTCTTGTCCACCCACTTGGGGAATCCATTCTCTATGTGCTTCTCTCCGTTGTAATCTTATACTAGCCAGTCTTTCTTATCTTCTTACCTTTCTCAACTCTTACTTATTTATTTCAACTATTCCTTTTGATCCAAGTTCTTTATGCAATAACTCAGACTGCTTTGTTGCTTTCTTTAACTTTCCACGCCACCACTTCTCAACTATAGAGGCTCTCCTCAAGGCTCACTCATTTTTTGTGTTCTTTTCTTGTTGATCACCCATGTGTCAAAGAACCCTTTCCCCTTCTTAGGTAATGATCCTACCCCAAAGTCACCCTACCCTAAGCGCAGGTTTCTAGGTTGCCATCTCATTCGAGGGAATAGTCAACATCCCCTCCTCCATCAAGAATGATTTGATCCACATGGGAATTGTTATCACATGAAGTTTTCAAGGGTCGCAGGTGAGAGCCATGAGCACAGGAAAATGGGAGGGTGTAGTTTTCAACAGTATATATCCCCTATGCAATTCAATTTAGCGTCATCTCTAAGTGTGGTTTGAAGGATGTTATAGTTGGCAGGCGGATAATATTTAGCAAGGGCGCTAAAATAAAAGGTGTGCCCAGATCACAGATCACAATCAGATCAACATCCACACTTCATTTTGGTGCCGCAACATGCTCGGGTGTTAAAATACTTGAGCAGGATGAAATCTAAACCATGGTATTGCAAGAGAGCTATGTGGTGGAAGGTGGTGAGTTCCGGGCTTGAAAGTGGTGTGGGTCCAAATCGCTTTTGATGGCCCTGAAATCATGTGCTCATTCAGTGTTGAATCCAATAGCATCATGTGGCCACCTCCTAGTCATCAAGCCTCGTCCCAATCTTGAGGAGGAATTAACTAATGAACAAGGAATCACAATTGAAACCTCGTCTCACTCCATAAATGAAAAGCATGGAGGGTCTGGCCATGGAAACAGGACTGTCATCCCAAGGTACCATGATGGATGGTGTTTCCTACAAGCCCATGCTAATCTGAGCTTGTGTCTGACAGAAGGATGCACAAATGAAAATCCTTGGATGGGATGGCCAGATGACTCTCCTAGCAGTTGTCCACTGATCTGAGTATAAATAGATCAGTTTAAGATTTTGTTCAGGTTGACGGTTGAGAAGAGCTCCCTATTTGTAATAGTTTGATAGCAGAGTTGTTCTATGGTTATGTATGAGCCCTGAGACTTTCTCATTAATAGAAGTCGGTTTCTTTCATCATCTTGTTTCCTCTTGTGTTGAAACACTCGTGCATGGATGATCCAGACAAGATGTTGTAGTTTTATTGTTATGGAGGTTTTATTATAATGTTGCTATGATCTGTTTTGGTATTTTCTTTCATTGTTATGTTTCCTCTTATATCGAAATGCTCCTGCATGGATGATCTAGATGAGTTGTTGTGCTTGTATTGTAATGGAGGTTTGATTATAATTTTGTTGTGATATATTTCAGTATCTTAAACTTAAGTTCAAGAGTGCTCTTGTGCCTGAGTTTTTCTGCACCAAGTTACTTGAAGGTCAAATTCTTATGGTAGACTTGTACACTTTTCTCACTAACTCTTCCTCCTTCTCACCTTTATCCTAAACCATTGACTGAATTTAATGAGAACCTCATTTGCTTATGCATTTCTAGTCCATTTTTTTGTGTTAAAACATTCTCATGCTGAGCTTTGTCCATTTGATCTCCACTCATAAACCTACCTCCATAAACATTTTGATGGGTATTGGGCTCATCCTCCTGCAATATAAAGGTGACTCTCAGTGCTAAAATTCTTAGCATCGTTTTCGGGGAACAAATTGAAGACATTTCCCTGGGACTAAACAACAAATAAATTTTGATTCTGAAGGTGCATCAGAAATCAATAACTTGAAGATTGCAACTTTCACCTGGCAACTCCATTGTTCCAGTTGTGGCTCCTAAAGGTAGACACACGAGGTCAACTCCACAGCTACCTCTGGAAACACTTGAAGTTGACCCAGAGAATATTATCAATAAAGGAAATACCTCTCAAGAAGGACTTTCGGTTGCTGTACCAGGTGATTCTGGTAATTTACATGATTCTTCTTTTAAAACTCTAGTAGTTGTATCCAATTATCCTTTTATACCATCTGTTGGAGTTTCCAGAAGTTTAGATTTTGAAATAATTCATGTTGAACTCCCCCCTTCTAGTCTTCATTTGGACGGATAAAGTTTTGAAACCCTTGTTTCCCTTGATATTATAAAGTGGTTTAGACCCAAGAGCTTAGAATATTTTCCCACATTGGGTTTTCCTACTCTTCGTCCTATCAAATTTGTTGTAACTAAAGAGGGGGGACTTATTTTCCTTTGAACCCTATACCATTCTCCTCCAACACTCAATTTCTTCCCCTTTCCCCTAGAAACACAGCTACATTCCTACCTGTCCAAACTCCATCTCCCCTTGGTTCTCCTACAGTTCATATCCAAATGGCAAGTGCTAATCTTCCTAGAAACAGGATGGATTCCATAGTGGATGCTAGATATTCCCCTCTTGTTTTAACTCATCCTATGAATTCTCTCCCAATTGGATACTACCTTAATTACATGCCCAATTTCATAGGGGAGGAAGACATAACTGCAAAAGAACACCTTTTAGCTTTTTATAATTATGCAGATAATCTTAACATTGAATATGAAGATGTGTGGATGAGAGTTTTTGTACAGAGCCTTGATGGTGAAGCTAGGAAATGGTTTCAGGTTTTGAATCCTAGATCTATTGTTGGGGTTGAAGCTCTGGATGATTCATTCTTGAAGCATTGGGGGGATAAAAAAATATTTTCTTTATTATATTACAAAATTTGGGTCACTTAAGAGGAAAGAGGGGGAATCTGTTTCAAACTTATCAAAAATATTTAATAAGATGTACAATAAGATTCCCACCAAAATAAATCCTACAGAAACCTCTACCAAGATTACTTATGCCAATGCTTTTGACCCTGAGATTTTCCTCATGTTGAGAGAAAGAAGAGCTACCTCTTTATCTCATATGCAAGATGCATCCCTTGAAGTAGAGTCTAATATATTGGCAGCTAACAAACTTAGGATTAAATATGATAGAGACAAAAGAAAAGGTAGGGATGAAGCTTCAACCTCTGAATCCTCTGTTGCCTACCCTCAAGTGGATGAATTGACAAAACTGGTAAAATCACTTTCTGCAGAAATGGAGAAATTGAAATTTGAAGGAAAGCAGAGCTATAGGAACCCCCAGAATGCTAATAATAGGGTTAATTTCAGAATACCCAATAAGGCCCCTCAGATAATCCAAAGAGATCAAATAAATAGGGATAGGAATGATCAAAAAATCCAAGCCCCTCTCCAAAACAACCTTGTTACTAATGAAGAAGGAGAGGAAGAAGAATCTGACCCTGAAATCCATTTTCTTTGTGACACCTTTTCATCTCCTCATTTAACTCAATCTGCATATGAAGGGTCTCTCATGGATAGCCAACTAAATGAACGGATCAAAGGGGAAAGGACCAGTGGCAATCCAAATAGATACAACTTGAGGTCAAAGAAGAAAGAGGGGAAGCCTGAATTTTTTTATCATCATACTAGAACAGAGGATCTTGCTAAGGGTGTGGCAGCTAGCAACAAAGAAAAAGAGGCACAAAACCCCCAAGCAGTGGTTAAGATCCCTACCCCAGAAGTTAAGGAGATTATGAATCCTCTCTCCTCTTTTAGCTTTGAGAATGAGATTCAAAAAATTAAAATCCATGTACCCTTTTTGGAGCTAGTTGAGAATGAGGATTTCAAAAGGTACCTTTCCAAAATTCTACAGCCTGAACCTTCATATTATTCCACAGATTCAGTCAACCTCCAAGATGAAAAACCAATTGTCATACTAGGACCTTTGGTAGAGGATAGGGATGACTCTTCCCCTCCTTTATATACATCATTGAACATTAATGATAAAGTGTTGCACAATTGTTTGATGGATTCAGGGACATATCATAATATCATTCCTAAGACTTTCATGGATGAGCTTGGGTTGGAGGTTACAAAAAAATACTATGACCTATACTTATTTTATTCCAAGAAGGTGAAGTATCTTGGGGTTATCAAAGACCTGGTTGTTTCCTTGTTCCAATTGCCAATGAAAAGTGTGTTCATGGATATTTTGGTGGTTGATGTCCCCCCTAAGTTTGGGGTTCTCTTGTCTAGATCTTGGATCAAAAGGATAGGGGGAACTTTGCAAATGGATATTTCATATTCCACCATTCCTTTGTTTTGGGGGGAACATAGAAGGCTTTATAGGGAAGCACAAGTTGCTTACATTATCAGTGATGAAGAAAATCCTACCAACCACCCCATTTTTGTAGTTGATATTCATTTAGGAACCAATATGTTACATCTCATTTATTCTCCTCAAACACCTATTAAAATTAGAATGAATTATATTACCTCGTGTGAATATCCTCCTCCTAATACCCCTATTTGGAAGTTGTTTTTTTATGGAGCCTCTTCTAGGGAGAGTGTTGGTGCTAGGGTAGTTTTTATTTCCCCTACCCAAGAGACCATATCTTTGTCTTACAAGATGGAATTTGAAACAACAAACAATGTGGAAGAATATGAGGCTCTTGTTTTAGGTTTAAGGGCTGCTAAATACATGAAGATTGAAGAGCTAGCAGTGTTTGGAGATGTTGATTTAATTGTTCATCAAGTCAAAAATCTGTATCAAGATAAAAACCTCAGGTGGAGGATCTACAAAAATGAATTTTGGGATCTTGTTGATAGTTTCTTCTTGGTTTTTAATATCTCATTTGTTCCAAGAGAGGAGAACACTATGGCAGATTCCTTGGTTGTCTCAACAAGTAGTTTCAGGGTGCCTTGCTCCCAAAACTCAAGTATGATGTGGAAGTAAAGTATAGATCCTATATTCCTAACAATGTCAAACATTGGAAGGTTTTTTAGGATGAACTTGAGATAAAAATATTTCTTGAGACTGTGGATGAATTTTCTGCTTTGCATATTGATCAAGATTAGGATACTAAAGAAATCCCCCATGCTGATATTTTTCTGAATAAAATTGTTGACCATCATATTATTCAGTTACCCAGTAACCATATTCCAAAAGGATGTATCCCTTTGGAGAGGTTGTTTTATAGGAATGATGTGGTTGTAAAGATTAAAGGTTCAACTAAAAATGCCAATGTGACCGAATGCAATTTAGGAATAGAAGAGGATCCAAAGTATGTTAAATTGTCTAGCAGTTTTTCAGATGAACAAAGGGTTGAACATGTCAAGCTTTTGAAAGAGCTTGTTTATGTGTTCGCCTGGAAATATGAATATTTGAGAACAAATGACACCAACATCATTGAACATAAGATCCCTTTGAAAGAAGAGACCAAGCCTTTTAAGCAGAAACTCGGACAAATAAATCCCATGTTGCTGCCGATTATGGAAAAAGAAGTGAAAAAGTTGTTGGATGCCCAGATCATCATTCCTTTGAGATATTCATAATGGGTGGCTAACTTGGTGCCTGTGAGGAAGAAAAATGGGGAAATCGAGTTATGTGTTGATTTCAAGAATTTGAACAAGAGCTCCAAAAAAGATAACTACCCCTTTCCAAATATGGAGCACATTTTGCAGAGAGTGATTGGTTCATATAGGATGTCTATGATTGATGGCTTCTCTGGCTACAATCAGATCTTTGTCCTACCTGAAGATAGAGATAATACATCCTTCACTACTCTTTGGGGAACATTCATGTATGCTAAAATTCCCTTTGGATTGATGAATGCAGGAGCAACCTTCCAGCAAGCCATGGAAATTGCCTTTATTGGGGAGAAAGACAAATTTGTAGTCATCTATCTAGATGACATTACAGTGTTCTCAAAGTCTGACAAAGAGAATTTTCATCATTTGAAGAAGGTCTTCCTGAAGTGCAGAAGGTTTGGTCTCTCTCTCAATCCTAGGAAATTTGTGTTTGTTATGAAGGAAGGTAAATTATTGGGGCACATTGTGTCAGTAGAAGGGGTAATAATTGATCCAAGCAGAGTAGAGGCCATCCAAACCTTATCTTTTCCTAGATATAATAAAGAGGTTCAGTCTTTCTTGGGTAAGATCAATTTTCTAAGAAGTTTCATCTCTAACTTTGTTGAATTAGTGAAGTACATTACAGCCATGCTCAGAAAGGGAAACAAGGTGAAATGGACTTCTAAGGATCGAGAATACTTTGATAAGATCAAAAAGGCCTTGACCAAAGCACCTCTACTCATCATCCCTAATTATTCCAAGGAGTTTCTGATATTTTCCTTCGCCTCATTTGACACATTGGTTGTTGTTTTTCTATGGAAAAATATAGAAGGGTTAGAACATCCTATTTAATTTTTTAGTAGAGCATTGAGGGATGCAGAAACCAGATATGATATCATGGAAAAGCAAGCTTATGCTTTGGTTAAATCCCTCAAGGATTTCAGAATATATGTTATGCATTCAAATATTTTTTCATATGTCCCTTCAGCCTTAGTGAAAGAGATATTGATCCAGCCTGGCATAGATGGGAAGAGAAGCAAATGGATTGCTAAAATTATGGAATTTGACCTTGAAATGAAGCCCACTAAATTGGTGAAAGGACAAGGTTTAGCCAGGTTGTTGGTTGAATCAAATTGCAAATATTTGGGGTTTAATTTCATGAACATAACTCATAAAATCAAGAAGTTGATTTTGCTAATAAAAGTTCTCATGTCAACCCCAATTTTGTAGAATGCACTTGGTATAGAGATATCATATATTTTCTGCAGAAGTTGCGGCCTCCTGATGGCTTGGAAAAGAAAAAGGTGAGATCTTTGAAACTCAAAGCAATCAAATATTGTCTCATTGATCAGGTTTTTTATTGGAAATATCCTCTAGGATTTATTTTGAGATGCCTAGATCCACAGGAGGCCCAAAGGGCCATAACTGATTTTCATGACAGCTTATGTGCGGAGAATCATTTTTGGAGCACCACAGCTTATAATATCCTCAGAGCCATTTATTTTTGGCCTAGCCTTTTTACTGATGTTTGTGCAAATATTAGAGCTTGTGTCAAATGCCAAAAAATTTATGGAAAGCAGCAGCTCAAATCTTTGCCTTTGAAATTGTGGTGGTTTCTGGACCTTTTCAACAGTGGGGTATTGACTTCATTGGAGAAATCCACCCAGCCTCAAGTGGTCAGCACAAGTGGATTTTGACTACCACTGATTATTTCACCAAGTGGATAGAAGCCATTCCTACAAGGATTGCCTCCCATAAGGTAATCATTAGCTTTCTTGAAGATATCATGTCCATATTTGGTTGTCCAAGCAGGATTGTTACTGATAATGTTGCCTCCTTCAAAGATAAACCATTGATCAAGTTCTGTGAATAGTATGGTATTGCATTAGTCCATTCTACTCCTTACTACCCCCAAGGAAATGGTTTGGCAGAGTTCTCTAAGAAGAGCCTCATAAATATCATCAAGAAATTGGTAGAATACAACAAGAAAGCATGGGACTCAAAGCTAAAATTTTCATTATGGGATGACAGGATTACAACAAAGAGGTCACTTAGGGTTTCCCCTTTTCATCTTGTATATAGGGTTGAGGCTATATTTCCTACTCAAATTGCCTTTCCTGTGGAAAAAATCCTCCAGGACTACCAAGGAGAACCTGATGATACGGTCAGGAGGATACAACAGCTGGTAGAAGTACAATAGACCAGGGAGAAACTACTTGATAAAGCTCAGGACCATCAGCAGAAGATAAAATGAGCCTTTGACAAGAAAATAAGCAAGGAATATTTTTAGTTGGGTGATCTAGTGCTCAAGTGGGATGCACCCAAGCAAGACAAAGGCAAACATGGTAAATATGAATCCTTATGGATTGGTCCTTTCAAGATTTCTGAGCTATTTTCAAATAACACTTATAGATTGTCGAACTTGGAGGATTCTGAAGTTTTTGGTGGCCTTATCAATGGGCGCTTTCTGAAAAAATGTTTTTCTTAAGCCATGATTTGATTTCCATCCATTTTAAAAACCACTTTCTCTTTCATTTCCTGTTTGAATAATTGACCCCATGACCCAAAATCTAAGGCACTGAAACTGCTTGTTCTTGGCATCTCACATGGAGCATGTCATCCCTTGTGGATCCAATGCTATCACATGAAGTTGTCAAGGGTTGTAGGTGATATCCATGAGCAAAGGAAAATAGGTGGTTGCATTTTTCAACAGTAGAGATCCACTGTGTAGTTCAATTTAGTGCCATCTCTAAGCATGGTTTGAAGGATGTTATAGTTGGCAGGCGGATAATATTTAACGGGGGTGCTAAAATAGCAAGTGTGCCCAAATCACAGATCGCGATCAAATCAACAGCCATGCTTCATTTCGGTGCCGCAACATGCTCAGGCATTAAAATCCTTGAGCGAGCCGAAATCTAAACCATGGTATTGCGGGAGAGCTATGTGGTGAAAGGTGGTGAGTTTCAGGTTTGAAAGCGGTGTGAGTCCAAACCGCTTTCGATGGCCCCGAAATCACATGCTCATTCAGCAAAGAATCCAATAGAAGCACGTGGTCACCTCCTATTCGTCAAGCCCCGTCTCTATCCTGAGGAGGAATCAGTTAATAAACAAGGACTAGTAGTTTAAACCTCGAATCACTCCATAAATGAAAAGTGTGGAGGGTCTGGCCGTGGAGACAGAACTATCGGCATGAGGTACCATGATGGACATTTTTTCCTGCAGGACCATGCTGATCTAATCTTGTGTCTAACAGAAGGATACACGCACGGTCTAACAAAAGGATGCACAGACGAAAATCCTTGGATGGGATGGCCAGATGACTTTCCTAGCAGTTGTCCATTGATCTGAGTATAAATAGATCAGTTTAAGATTTTGTTAAGGTCAATGGTTGAGCAGAGCTCCCTATTTGTAGTAGTTTGATAGCAGAGTTTTTCTCTGGTTATGTATGAGACATGAGACTTTCTCATTAATAGAAGTCAATTTCATTCATCATATTGTTTCCTCTTGTGTTGAAACACTCATCCATGGATGATCCAGATGAGATGTTATAGTTGTATTGTAATGAAGGTTTGATTATAATTATTCTATGATCTGTTTCAGTAGTTTCTTTCACTGTCACGTTTCCTCTTATGATGAAATGCTCGTGCATGGATGATCCAGACGAGTTTTTGTGGTTGTATTGTAATGGAGGTTTGATTATAATGTTGTTGTGATATATTTCATTATCTTAAACTTAAGTTCAAGAGTGCTCTTGCGCCTGAGTTTTTATGCACCAAGATGCTTGAAGGATGGATGCTTATGGAAAACTTTTCCACTTTTCTCACTAAGTCTTCCTCCTGCTCACATTTAGCCTAAACCACTGATTGAAGTTAATGAGAACCTCATTTTCTTATGCATTGCTAGTCTAGTTTTTTGTGTTAAAACATTCTCATGATGTTCTTTTTCCATTTGACCTCCACTCATAAACCTACCTCCACAAACATTTTGATGGGTACTAATCTCATCCTCCTGCAATCTGAGGGTGACTCTCAGTGCTAGCAGGAATTTCCCTCAATAGTCTCCCACGTACACCTTTCTTGAAAATTTATTCCACTCATGAGAAATATTGGTGATTCTCATCTACGAATTCAATGATATACCCTTCCAGAATCGCGTTAACCCAGAAATCCACTGCTCACGTAATTTAGTGATCCAACTGATGAAGTGTTGCTATATTCTCTGTGTCCCAAGTACGGGTCTTATTGACGCATTCTTTTAATTTTGGAACTTCTTGTAGCCGATCTACCCAATGGAACATCTCTTCTAGGAATTTTACCCAGAATATTGAATACTAGTCATTCGATCTTTCTAAATAAAAGACTGGAACTCTTATAGCGTTCACACTTTTAACTCGCAACTCTGCTTCCTTCCATATAAAGGCATCACAATTTTTTTCCCACCATTTCCGAACATCAGATCTATAGATCCATGGAAGAATTCTCCTTGCAGGTTCCATGTTAAATCATACATCCTGGAAACATAACCATTTTGTTGGCGCAAAAGTGATCAAACCAGGGTCCTCTTCTAGTTACCAACAAAAAGTATCGATGTAGTCTAGTGCGCTGGCATTTTCATCTTCCTAGGAGGGAAGAAAGCTCACCCAAAGTGCAACCAAGATGAGTAGGAGAGGGAAGGGTAAGGAGAACACTGAGACAGATCCCTGAAGTATCAAGATTCATATTATTCCTATGCACGATAGTTTAAACATGTTGTGTTCCTGAACATTTCCTAACTGAGAATGGAGAAACAGAGTTGCATATACATTCACATGAAAGATATAATCATTTAAGCATACTAGACATAAAATATAACACAGCATAACACTCAATAGAATCAGAAGGCTAAGTACACAAGATATTAATTGGGTATTCAACTGTATTATCATATAATGGGTCTCTTCTCATAATACATGATCAGCTTGAGTCACATATACAAATGGTCATGCAAAAGATAATCAACAAGTTCTCCTCCACCAATGCGATACAAGGTTATCTTTTTCACTTGATCTTTCCAACCCTACCATAATACATGAATCTATTACATTATCAGTTTGGTTCCCAACCTAGATCTCAATATTTAGCTAAGCTAACAACAAAAGTAATTTGAACTAGACTCGGACTTGGACTCGACCTTTCCCAACCTGCCTTACCTTAACCATGACCCTTACCAACCATTACAATCATTACCAACCAAATACCAACCCTTTACAATCATATTAATCCCATATATGTAACCTGATCAAGGCTTACTAGTTGAGAACCTGAGAGTTCTCTCTTCTTCTTGATTCGGTTGCAACCTATTTCTTCAAAATTGGTGTTGCACTGTCCTTCTAACTATTTTGTGTTCTAATTGTTTCATGTTGCACATTCCCTTTTCTCTGTGTTTTGTTCCTTCCTTTGGTCAGTTTTCTGGCTCC
>JASDQU010241343.1:157616-171404 GCA_032191745.1 Picea mariana
GAGGGGTTCCTATTGCTCTTCTTTCGTCAGACTCCTCATCTCTATTGTGGGAGCCTTCTCCCATATCTTGGTGAGTCACCATTCTCTGTGTCTGTAAATTCTCACGGCTGATCGTCCGCTTAAGTGAAGAGACAAACATTAATTATTAGTCAAGAGTTAAATACATTTTTATAATTTGCATAATTTATAACTCTTTCACATGCATACACAGTCGGGTTCTCGTCTCTGAGTTTTTTCAATCCTGGGCAAGAGAGTTACGTTAGGGGGTTACTCCTCGTAGGAGTACTTCGAACGGAGCTTATGCGTGACTCGTGCATGAGCCCAGTCAGGCTGAGTGTTGTAGCCATGCTCTGATACCACTTTGTCACATACCTACTACACAAATCAAACCCTTTTTTTTTTTGTTGATTTCTCAACAATCAGAATCCCTGAAGTCTTACGGGGCTTAGCGCAGGCTAGCTCCTTCCTTTCTCCACCTCCATGTGGATGTAGTTCACGAATACGGACCGAATCAGCACGGCGTCTTTTCGCACTTCATGACTCAGTGCTACTGGAACGTTGAGTCGCTCGACTCTGCAAACCCTGAAACTTGAAACAGCGAAGCGCCGAACTTTGACGGGCCTAGCGAGGGGCAAGTTTCTCTCTTGGGGCCTTGTCTACATGACCCTATACGGTGTCCACGCGTTTAAGCCAGCCAAGAGCTTATCGGCCTTTCGCGATTCGGTGAATCGCGATACACGACTTCTACCTTTCCCCATTCAAATCCTTGAAACTTTTGAGGTCTCCAAAGTTTCCCTCCAAAGGGAAATCGATGGCCGTAAGCCTCCCCTGATCCAACGGCATGGATCCTTTCAGGGTTTCGGTACTCGGGAGTTCGAAGTGCAACAACTCCAAAACTCTTCGTCATTCAAATCTCTGACTTTCGATATGGAAAGTTGTGTAAGAGATCGACGGATCTTAGGAGCGTGGATCTAACGGTCCATGGGATTTTGTGACTCGCGAGGGCAAGGTTTTCTTGCCTTTTGGTTCTCCAGATGCCGAAACGCCGAAGCATCGACCGATAGCCACGTGCCCCTTTGATGGACGGTCCAGGCACTTCCGTGGACCATGGGGTCTATGGTCCGGATTCCTTCGTCTTTTGCAAGAGAAAAAGGAAGGGGGTCGTGGCATTAATGCCCATGTCTCTTTCTTAAATCAAATGATCATTACAGACCCTGGGATCCTCCAAAGGGATCCTGTTCGTGCATCGGGGTTTATCATCATGAGAATCTGGACTCTCAATCACAGGACCCCCGAATCCTCGATCCCCAGTTTCCTGATGCAATTAATCTCTCGACACGTGGCCTCCATCAAACGAACGACTCATATCTACTTCGGGGTTTCCACCATGGGAAATCCTGAACTCTTGTCAATAGGAATCCTAATTCCGTGATTCCCGATGAGCCAATTCACCAATATGGTCCCTTACGTGTTAGCCCTCCTGGATAAAACCCTGGCCCACGTGACCACTATCTCACAAGACTGCAGCCTTATCTGATGTCGGGTTTTCGGACTTTCCACTGCCGAAATGTACTCGTCCTCAGGATTCGCAATCCATCAAATCCTGATATGTCAATATAATGATAGCTGACCCTACAATGGATGCTTTTCACTTTGTCGGGATTCCGAACTTCGGAATTCTGAAGTGTATGGGCTTCTTGTTCACGGGATTCTCGATTTCCCGATGGGTGACTTTCCTTTCGGGACCTTTTTCGCATGCTTTGATTGCCGCCACGCGTCCTCCTAAGATGGACGGTCCTGATCGCTTCTCGTGATTTCGGAGTTTCCGCTGCCGAAATACTCCGGCAACTTGTCCCTTCAATCCCTGAAATGCCGACGGGCTATCGATCTTGCCCATGTGTCCTCCTATGATGGACAGTTCAGATTGATTCTGGGGTTTTCGCTATGAAAATTCCCGATCTCATGTCATCGTGACTCCCGATTTCACGAATGTCGATATCCCGATGGCCATGCCTCTCGTCAGGGCTTCCAACCTCCTGTTCACGAGGGTTTAACCCTCATGCATCTCTTAACAGATCCAACAGCTGTCGGGATTTTCTAGCTAAAATATAACGGCTTAGATCTGTCCCACCTTGTGCACTCTTCCACTACTTCGTGGGTGTGGAAAAAAATCAACGGTCCAGATGTCCTCATGGACCGTGGGGGTCTACGATCCTGATTTCCTCGATATTCACGAAGATAGAGGAAAGAGGGGCAAGGTATGTAACACCCTTGTTTCATTTGTCAATCTAATGGTTGTGGATGACCATGGGTCTTTCGACGGGATCTCGTCCGTCGATCGATACTTATCCCTACGTTGCTATTTTGGGATTTTAAGAGGGTAATTCCTCCTCGTACAGGGTTGTTAAGACATGCCCATTCAAGTCCTTTTTCTAGGTTCTTGGTAAACCTTTCCCAGGAGGGAATCTCAGTGTAGAGATCTATTCCGGGGCATCCTTGGAGACAGGTAAGGGTAAACAAATTCCCGAGGATGAACTGGAAGTCCTACTTGGTTCAACTCATGCATAATTAAATTCATTTATCAACATAAGCCATGCATGGTCTTTCTGTTATAAGAATATATCTATTATTTCTTATCAAAACACTGCACATTCATTTTTATACTGTAATCGTTCACAATTTCACAGTTCTATGAGCATATATGTCAGTATATGAATTTCAAGATGCAATATGTAAAACACTTATCAGAAATAACACCAGAAGTGAGTGCAATGGCTGAGAGGGGTGCTTGTTTCCACCCAACCATAGGCGTAGCGACTCCCAACGGATTTACCACTAGCCACCCCCGAGTTGAGACCACGATGCTGTGAGACTGTGTCTCTCTGTCTGCCAGTGACCAGGAGCGAAGGTTGCAATCCTTCCTCTCTGCTATCACTCACTCTGCGTAATGCCAGAGTTCCCCTCGCGTCTGCCCCCCCAATCGCTTCTACCTTACGCCTTATCCTCTTGCGAGGTTGTGTGTGGCGCGATTACCCTCATGTCTGGTCAGGCCTGACGGCTCTACGGATGGGCAGTTCACCATCCCATCCCTTATTAAGCCATCTGCCTACCGGCCTGCGAGACATTAAATTCGGGGCCAGCGAGCCGCTTTTGGTTCTCTGGGCCAGTGGAGTCCAAATACGGTGTTAATTCTCGGTGGAAGTTAACGCCACCTTTCCAGGTGCCTTCCACCGCCATCGTGGTCTCTTTTTCTGCACATCCCCTCTCAGCAGTCCTGCAATAAAATTTATAATGTTATTCACATTCATTGACCTTTTCCTCAAGTTCCATTTACATCACATATTCATATTTATGGGTTTGCCATAGTTCTTGGCCAGTCCCATTATTTTTTTTACAAACTCGGGGAAACAGGGTGTTACATGTGCCCAGATCGCAGATCACAATCAAATCAATGTCCACGCTTCATTTTGGTGCCGCAACATGCTCGGGTGTTAAAATACTTGAGAGGGATGAAATCTAAACCATGGTATTGCGGGAGAGCTATGTGGCAAAAGGTGGTGAGTTCTGGGCTCGAAAGTTGTGTGGGTCCAAAACGCTTTCGATGGCCCTGAAATCATGTGCTCATTAAGCGTTGAATCCAATAGCAGCATGTGGCCACCTCCTAGTCATCAAGCCTCGTCCCAATCCAAAGGAGGAATCAGCTAATGAACAAGGACTCGTAATTGAAACCTTGGCTCACTCCATAAATGAAAAGCGTGGAGGGTCTGGCCGTGGAAACAGAACTGTCATCCCAAGGTACCACGATGGATGGTGTTTCCTGCAGGCCCATGATAATCTAAGCTTGTGTCTGATAGAAGGATGCACAGATGAAAATCCTTGGACGGGATGGCCAGATGGCTCTCCTAGCAGTTGTCCACTAATATGAGTATAAATAGATCAGTTTAAGATTTTGTTAAGGTTGATGGTTGAGAAGAGCTCTTTATTTGTAATAGTTTGATAGCATAGTTGTTCTATGGTTATGTATGAGACCTGAGACTTTCTCATTAATAGAAGTCGGTTTCTTTCATCATCTTGTTTCCTCTTGTGTTGAAACACTTGTGCATGGATGATCTAGACGAGATGTTGTAGTTGTATTGTTATGGAGGTTTTATTATAATGTTGCTATGATCTGTTTCATTATTTTCTTTCGTTGTTCTATTTCCTCTTATATTGAAATGCTCATGCATGGATGATCTAGCTGAGTTGTTGTGCTTGTATTGTAATGGAGGTTTGATTATAATTATGTTGTGATATATTTCAGTATCTTAAACTTAAGTTCAAGAGTTCTCTTGTGCCTAAGTTTTTCTGCACCAAGTTGCTTGAAGGTCGGATTATTATGGCAGACTTGTCCACTTTTCTCACTAACTCTTCCTCCTTCTCATCTTTATCCTAAACCACTGAATGAATTTAATGAGAACCTCATTTTCTTATGCATTTCTAGTCCATTTTTTTGTGTTAAAACATTCTCATGTTGAGCTTTGTCCATTTGACCTCCACTCATAAACCTACCTCCACAAACATTTTGATGGGTACTGGGCTCATCCTCCTACAATATAAAGGTGACTCTCAGTGCTAAAATTCTTAGCATCGTTTCTGGGGAACGAATTGAAGACATTTCCCTAGGATTAAGCGACAAATAAATTTTGATTCTGAAGGTGCATCAGAAATCAATACCTTGAAGATTGCGACTTTCACCTGGCAACTCCATTGTTCCAGTTGTGCCTCCTAAAGGTAGACACATGAGGTCAACTCCACAGCTACCTCTGGAAACACCTTAAGCTAACCTAGAGAATATTATCAAGAAAGGAAATACCTCTCAAGAAGGACTTTCGGCTGTTGTACCAGGTGATTCTGGTAATTTACATGATTCTTCTTTTAAAACTCTAGTAGTTGTATCCAATTCTCCTTTTATACCATCTGCTGGAGTTTCCAAAAGTTTAGATTTTGAAAGATTTCATGTTGAACTCCCCCCTTCTAGTCTTCATTTGGAAGTATAAAGTTTTGAAACCCTTGTTTCCCTTGATATTGTAAAGTGGTTTGCTTAGAATATTTTCCCACTTTGGGTTTTCCTACTCCTCGTCCTATCAAATTTGTTGTAACTAAAGAGGGGGGACTTATTTTCTTTTGAACCCTATACCATTCTCCTCAAACACTCAATTGCTTCCCCTTTCCCCTAGAAACACAGCTACATTCCTACCTGTCCAAACTCCATCTCCCCTTCGTTCTCCTACAGTTCATATCCAAATGGCAGGTGCTAATCTTCCTAGAAATAGGATGGATTCCATAATGGCTGCTAGATATGCCCCTCTTATTTTAACTCAACCTATGAATGCTCTCCCAATTGGATACTACCTTAATTACATGCCCAATTTCACAGGGGAGGAAGACATAACTACAGAAGAACACCTTTCAGCTTTTTATAGTTATGCAGATAATCTTAACATTGAAAATGAAGATGTGTGGATGAGAGTTTTTGTACAGAGCCTTGATGGTGAGGCTAGGAAATGGTTTCGGGGTTTGACTCCTAGATCTATTGTTGGGATTGAAGCTCTGGATGATTCATTCTTGAAGCATTGGGGGGATAAAAAATATTTTCTTTATTATATTACAGAATTTGGGTCACTTAAGAGGAAAGAGGGGGAATCTGTTTCAAACTTATCAAAAATATTTAATAAGATGTACAATAAGATTCCCACCGAAATAAATCCTACAGAAACCTCTTCCAAGATTACTTATTCCAATGCTTTTGACCCTGAGATTTGCCTCATGTTGAGAGAAAGAAGAGCTACCTCTTTATCTCATATGCAAGATGCATCCCTTGAAGTAGGGTCTAATATATTGGCAGCTGACAAACTTAGGATTAAATATGATAGAGATAGAAGAAAAGGTAGGGATGAAGCTTCAACCTCTGAATCCTCTATTGCCTACCCTCAAGTGGATGAATTGACAAAACTGGTAAAATCACTTTCTGCAGAAATGGAGAAATTGAAATTTGAAGGAAAGCAAAGCTATAGGAACCCCCAGAATTCTAATAATAGGGTTAATTTTAGAATACCCAATAATTCCCCTCAGATAATCCAAAGATATCAAATAAATAGGGATAGGGATGATCAAAAAATCCAAGCCCCTCTCCAAAATAACCTTGTTACTGATGAAGAAGGAGAGGAAGGAGAATCTGACCCTGAAATCCATTGTCTTGGTGACACCTTTTCATCTTCTCATTTAACTCAATCTTCATATGAAGAGTCTCTCATGGATAGCCAACTAAATGAACTGATCAAAGGGGAAAGGACCAGTGGAAATCCAAATAGATACAACTTGAGGTCAAAGAACAAAGAGGGGAAGCCTGAATTTTTCAATCAGCATACTAGAACAGAGGATCCTGCTAAGGGTGTGGCAACTAGCAGCAAAGAAAAAGAGGCACAAAACTCCCAAACAATGGTTAAGAGCCCTACCCCAAAAGTTAAGGAGATTATGAATCCTCTCTCCTCTTCTAGCTTTGAGAATGAGATTCAAAAAATTAAAATCCCTGTACCTTTTTTGGAGCTAGTTAAGAATGAGGATTTCAAAAGGTACCTTTCCAAAATTCTACAGCTTGAACCTTCATATTATTCCACAGATTCAATCAACCTCCAAGATGAAAAACCAATTGTCATACTAGGACCTTTGGTAGAGGATAGGGATGACTCTTTCCCTCCTTTATATACATCATTGAACATTAATGATAAAGTGTTGCACAACTATTTGATGGATTCTGGGGCATCTCATAATATCATGCCTAAGACTATCATGGATGAGCTTGGGTTGGAGGTTACAAAAAAATACCATGACCTATACTTATTTGATTCCAAGAAGGTGAAATATCTTGGGGTCATCAAAGACCTGGTTGTTTCCTTGTTCCAATTTCCAATGAAAAGTGTGTTCATGGATATTTTGGTGGTTGATGCCCCCCCTAAGTTTGGGGTTCTCTTGTTTAGATCTTGGATCAAAAGGCTAGGGGGAAATTTGCAGATGGATATTTCATATTCCACCATTCCTTTGTTTGGGGGGGAACATAGAAGGCTTTATAGGGAAGAACAACTTGCTTACATTATCATTGATGAAGAAAATCCTACCAACCACCCCATTTTTGTAGTTGATATTGATTTAGGAACCAATATGTTACATCTCATTGATTCTCCTCAAACACCTATTAAAATCAGAATGAATCATATTACCTCGTGTGAAGATCCTCCTCCTAATACCCCTATTTGGAAGCTGTTTTTTTATGGAGCCTCTTCTAGGGAGAGTGTCGGTGCTGGGGTAGTTTTTATTTCCCCTACCCAAGAGACCATATCTTTGTCTTACAAGATGGAATTTAAAACAACAAACAATGTGGAAGAATATGAGGCTCTTGTTTTGAGTTTGAGGTATGCTAAATACATGACGATTGAAGAGCTAGTAGTGTTTGGAGATGTTGATTTAATTGTTCATCAAGTCAAAAATCTGTATCAGGATAAAAAAAACCCAGGTGGAGGATCTACAAAAATGAATTTTGGGATCTTGTTGATAGTTTCTTCTTGGCTTTTAATATCTCATTTGTTCTAAGAGAGGAGAACACTATGGAAGATTCCTTAGTTGTCTCAGCAAGTAGTTTCAAGGTTCCTTTGCCCCCAAAACTCAAGTATGATGTGGAAGTAAAGTATAGACCCTATATTCCTGACAATGTCAAACATTGGAAGGTTTTTTAGGATGATCTTGAGATAAAAATATTTCTTGAGACTGTGGATGAATTTTCTGCTTCGCATATTGATCAAAATCAGGATACTAAATAAATCCCCCATGCTCATATTTTTCTGAATAAAATTGTTGACCATCATATTATTCAGTTACCCAGTAACCATATTCCAAAAGGATGTATCCCTTTGGAGAGGTTGTTTGATAGGAATGATGTGGTTGTAAAGATTAAAGGTTCAACTGAAAATGTCGATGTGACCGAATGCAATTTAGGAACATAAGAGGATCCAAAGTATGTTAAATTGTCTAGTAGTTTGTCAGAGGAACAAAGGGTTGAACATGTCAAGCTTTTGAAAGAGCTTGTATATGTGTTCACCTAGAAATATGAATATTTGAGAACATATGACACCAACATCATTGAACATAATATCCCTTTGAAAGAGGAGACCGAGCCTTTTAATCAGAAACTCAGACAAATAAATCCCATGTTGTTGCCTATTATGGAAAAAGAAGTGAAACCGTTGTTGAATGCCCAGATCATCATTCCTTTGAGATATTCATAATGGGTGGCTAACTTGGTGCTTGTGAGGAAGAAAAATGGGGAAATCGGGTTATGTGTTGATTTCAAGAATTTGAACAGGAGCTCCAAAAAAGATAACTACCCCTTTCCAAATATGGAGCACAATTTGCAGAGAGTGGCTGGTTCATATAGAATGTCTATGATTTATGGCTTCTCTGGCTACAATCAAATCTTTGTCCTACCTGAAGATAGAGAGAAGACATCCTTCACTACTCTTTGGGGAACATTCATGTATGCTAAAATTCCCTTTGGATTGATGAATGCAGGAGAAACCTTCCAGCAAGCCATGGAAATTGCCTTTATTGGAGAGAAAGACAAATTTGTAGTCATCTATCTGGATGACATTATAGTGTTCTCAAAGTCTGACAAAGAGAATTTTCATCATTTGAAGAAGGTCTTCCTGAAGTGCAGAAGGTTTGGTCTCTCTCTCAATCCTAGGAAATTTTTGTTTGTTATGAAGGAAGGTAAATTATTGGGGCACATTGTGTCAACAGAAGGGGTAATAATTGATCCAAGCATAGTAGAGGCCATCCAGACCTTATCTTTTCCTAGATATAATAAAGAGGTTCAGTCTTTCTTGGGTAAGATCAATTTTCTAAGAAGTTTCATCTCTAACTTTGTTGAATTAGTGAAGTACATTACAGCCATGCTCAGAAAGGGAAACAAGGTGAAATGGACTTCTAAGGATCGAGAATATTTTGATCAGATCAAAAATTCCTTGACTGAAGCACCCCTACTCATCATCCCTGATTATTCCAAGGAGTTTTTGATATTTTCCTTCGCCTCATTTGACACTTTGGTTGTTGTTTTGCTATAGAAAAATACAGAGGGGTTAGAACAACCTATTTCCTTTTTCAGTAGAGCATTGAGGGATGCAGAAATGAGATATGATATCAGGGAAAAGAAGGCTTATGCTTTGGTTAAAGCCCTCAAGTATTTCAGAATATATGTTATGCATTCAAAGATTGTTGCATATGTCCCTTCAGCCTCAGTGAAAGAGATATTGATCCAGCCTGACATAGATGGGAAGAGAAGCAAATGGATTGCTAAAATTATGGAATTTGACCTTGAAATGAAGCCCACTAAATTGGTGAAAGGAAAAGGTTTAGCCAAGTTGTTGGCTCAATAAAATTGCAAATCTTTGGGGTTTAATTTCATGAACATAACTCATAAAATCAGGAAGTTGATTTTGATGATAAAAGCTCTCATGTCAGCCCCAATTTGGTAGAATTCACTTGGTATAGAGATATCATATATTTTCTACAGAAGTTGTGGCCTCCTGATGGCTTTCAAAAGAAAAAGGTGAGAGCTTTGAAACTCAAAGCAATCAAATATTGTCTCATTGATCAGGTTTTTTATTGGAAATATCCTCTAGGATTTATTTTGAGATGTCTGGATCCACAAGAGGCCCAAAGGGACATAACTGATTTTCATGACAACTTATGTGCGGGGCATCATTTGTGGAGGACCATAGCTTATAATATCCTCAGAGCCAGTTATTTTTGGCCTAGCCTTTTTACTAATGTTTGTGCAAATATTAGAGCTTGTGTCAAATGCCAAAAAAATTATGGAAAGTAGCAGCTCAAATCTTTTCCTTTGAAACTGTGGTGGTTTCTGGACCTTTTGAACAGTGGGGTATTGACTTCATTGGAGAAATCCACCCAGCCTCAAGTGGTCAGCACAAGTGGATTTTGACTGCCACTGATTATTTCACCAAGTGGATAGAAGACATTCCTACAAGGAGTGCCTCCCATAAGGTAATCATTAGCTTTCTTGAAGATATCATGTCCAGATTTGGTTTTCCAAGCAGGATTGTTACTGACAATGTTGCCTCCTTCAAAGATGAACCATTGGTCCAGTTTTGTGAACAGTATGGTATTGCATTAGTCCATTCTACTCCTTACTACCCCCAAGGAAATGGTTTGGCAGATTCCTCTAAGAAGAGCCTCATAAATATCATCAAGAAATTGGTAGAATACAACAAGAAAGCATGGAACTCAAAGATGAAATTTTCATTATGGGATGACAGGATTACAACAAAGAGGTCACTTAGGGTTTCCCCTTTTCAGCTTGTATATGGGGTTGAGGCTATATTTCCTACTCAAATTTCCTTTCCTGTGGAAAAAATCCTCCAGGACTACCAAGGAGAACCTGATGATATGGTCAGGAGGATACAATAGTTGGTAGAAGTACAACAAACCAGGGAGCAACTACTTGATAAAGCTCAGGACCATCAGCAAAAGATAAAATGAGCCTTTAACAAGAAAATAAGTAAGGAATATTTTTAGCTGGGTGATCTAGTGCTCAAGTGGGATGCATCCAAGCAAGACAAAGGCAAACATGGTAAATTTGAAGCCTTATGGATTGGTCCTTTCAAGATTTCTGAGGTATTTTCAAATAACACTTATAGATTGCAGAACTTGGAGGATTCTGAAGTTTTTGGTGGCCCTATCAATGGGCGCTTTCTGAAAAAATGTTTTTCTTAAGCCATGATTAGGTTTCCATCCATTTTAAATACCACTTTCGCTTTCATTTCCTATTTGAATAATTGACCCCATGACCCAAAATATAAGGCACTGAAATTGCTTGTTCTTGGCATCTCACATGGAGCATGTCATCCCTTGTGGAGCCAATGCTATCACATGAATTTTTCAAGGGTTGCAAGTGATATCTATGAGCACAGGAAAATAGGCAGCTGCAATTTTCAAAAGTAGAGATCCCCTGTGCAGTTCAATTTAGTGCCATCTCTAAGCGTGGTTTGAAGGATGTTATAGTTGGCAGGAAGATAATATTTAGCGGGGGCGCTAAAATAGCAGGTGTGCCCAGATCACAAATCGCGATCAAATCAACAGCCATGCTTCATTTCAACACCTCAACATGCTCGGGCGTTAAAATCCTTGAGCGGGCCAAAATCTAAACCATGGTATTGTGGAAGAGATATGTGGCGGAAAGTGGTGAGTTTCGGGTCCGAAAGCAGTGTGAGTCCAAACCGCTTTCGATGGCCCCAAAATCACGTGCTCATTCAGCAAAGAATCCAATAGCAGCACGTGGTCGCCTTCTAATCATCAAGCCTCATCTCTATCCTGAGGAGGAATCAGTTAATGAACAAGGACTAATAGTTTAAACCTTGAATCACTCCATAAATGAAAAGTGTGGAGGGTCTGGCCGTGGAGACAGAACTGTCAGCATGAGGTACCACGATGGACAGTTTTTTCTGCAGGACCATGTTGATCTGAGCTTGCATCTAACAAAAGGATACACGCACAGTCTAACAGAAGGATGCACAGACAAAAATCCTTGGATGGAATGGCCAAATGACTCTCCTAGCGGTTGTCCATTGATCTGAGTATAAATAGATCAGTTTAAGATTTTGTTAAGGTCGATGGTTGAGCAGAGCTCCCTATTTGTAGTAGTTTGATAGCAGAGTTTTTCTCTAGTTATGTATGAGACCTGAGACTTTCTCATTAATAGAAGTCAGTTTCGTTCATCATATTGTTTCCTCTTGTGTTGAAACACTCATGCATGGATGATCCAGATGAGATGTTATAGTTGTATTGTAACGAAGGTTTGATTATAATTATTCTATGATCTGTTTCAGTAGTTTCTTTCACTGTCATGTTTCCTCTTATGATGAAATGCTCGTGCATGGATGATCCAGACGAGTCAGTGTGGTTGTATTGTAATGGAGGTTTGATTATAATGTTGTTGTGATATATTTCAGTATCTTAAACTTAATTTCAAGAGTGCTCTTGTGCCTGAGTTTTTATGCACCAAGCTACTTGAAGGACAGATGCTTATGGCATACTTTTCCACTTTTCTCACTAAGTCTTCCTCCTACTCACATTTATCCTAAACCACTGATTGAATTTAATGAGAACCTCATTTTCTTATGCATTTCTAGTCTAGTTTTCTGTGTTAAAACATTCTCATGCTAATCTTTTTCCATTTGACCTCCACTCATAAACCTACCTCCACAAACATTTTGATGGGTACTAGTCTCATCCTCCTGCAATCTAAGGGTGACTCTCAGTGCTAGCAATAATTTCCCTCAATAGTCTCCCACGTACACCTTTCTTGAAAATTTATTCCACTCGTGAGAAAGATTAGTGATTCTCAGCTACGAATTCAATGATATACCCTTCCAAAATTGCGTTAACCCAGAAACCAACTGCTCACATAATTTAGTGATCCAACTAATGAAGTGTTGCTATATTCTCTGTGTCCCAAGTACGGGTCTTATTGACGCATTCTTTTAATTCTGAAGCCTCTTGTATCCAATCTACCCAATGGAACATCTCTTATGGGAATTTTACCCAGAATATCAAATACTAGGCATTCAATCTTTCTGAATAAAAGACAGAAACTCTTATAGCGTTCACACTTTTAACTCGAAACTCTACTTCCTTCCATATAAAGGCATCACAATTTTGTTCCCACCATTTTCGAACATCAGATATATAGATCCATGGAAGAATTCTCCTTGCAGGTTCCATGTTAAATCATACATCCTAGAAACATAACCATTTTGTTGGCGCAAAAGTGATCAAACCAGGGTCCTCTTCTAGTTACAAACAAAAAGTATCGATGTAGTCTAGTGCGCTAGCATTTTCATCTTCCCAGGAGGGAAGAAAGCTCACCCAAAGTGCAACCAAGATGAGTAGGAGAGGAAAGGGTAAGGAGAACACTGAGACAGATCCCTGAAGTATCAAGATTCATATTATTCCTACTCAAGATGGTTTAAACATGTTGCATTCTTGAACATTTCCTAACTGAGAATGGAGAAACAGAGTTGCATCTACATTCACATGAAATATATAATCATTTAAGCATACCATACATAAAACATAACACATCATAACATTCAATAGAATCAGAAGGCTAAGTACACAAGATATTAATTGGGTCTTCAACTGTATTATCATATAATGGGTCTCTTCTCATAATACATTATCAACTTGAGTCACATATACAAATGGTCATGCCAAAGATAATCAGCAAGTTCTCCTCCACCAATGTGATACAAGGTTATCTTTTTCACTTGATCTTTCCAACCCTACCGTAATACATGAATCTATTACATTATCAGTTTGGCTCCCAACCCAGATCTCAATATTTAGCTAAGCTAACAAAAAAAGTAATTCAAACTAGACTCAGACTTGGACTCGACCTTTCCCAACCTGCCTTGCCTTAACCATGACTCTTACCAACCATTACAATCATTACCAACCAAATACCAACCCTTTACAATCATATTGATCCCATATATGTAACATGATCGAGGCTTACTAGTTGAGAACCTGAGAGTTCTCTCTTCTTCTTGATTCGGTTGCAACCTATTTCTTCAAAATTGGTGTTGCACTGTCCTTCTAACTATTTTGTGTTCTAATTGTTTCATGTTGCACATTCCCTTTTCTCTGTGTTTTGTTCCTTCCTTTGGTCAGTTTTCTGGCTCC
>JASDQU010241343.1:171424-189680 GCA_032191745.1 Picea mariana
AACTTGAGTCACATATACAAATGGTCATGCCAAAGATAATCAGCAAGTTCTCCTCCACCAATGTGATACAAGGTTATCTTTTTCACTTGATCTTTCCAACCCTACCGTAATACATGAATCTATTACATTATCAGTTTGGCTCCCAACCCAGATCTCAATATTTAGCTAAGCTAACAAAAAAAGTAATTCAAACTAGACTCAGACTTGGACTCGACCTTTCCCAACCTGCCTTGCCTTAACCATGACTCTTACCAACCATTACAATCATTACCAACCAAATACCAACCCTTTACAATCATATTGATCCCATATATGTAACATGATCGAGGCTTACTAGTTGAGAACCTGAGAGTTCTCTCTTCTTCTTGATTCGGTTGCAACCTATTTCTTCAAAATTGGTGTTGCACTGTCCTTCTAACTATTTTGTGTTCTAATTGTTTCATGTTGCACATTCCCTTTTCTCTGTGTTTTGTTCCTTCCTTTGGTCAGTTTTCTGGCTCCAAAACATCTTGCGCAACTTCTATTCACCAAAACGAATCTCTGAAATAACTTACACAACTTATGTTCATCAAAACGAAGGGCCCAACAATGTCAAGTATTTTTTACATTACTTCTATCCCTGCCCTATTTAATCCACCCAGTTGATTTAAGAGTGACTAGCTCTACGTCAACCAGGCCAACCCTTTCTATCTAATGCATAAATAAGTATGCTAACCTATCCACTCTGGAAGTATCACCCCACACTTATGATCTATTTTAAATAAAATTTAAATCCCCTCCAATAATCAATTTCCCTTCATCCACCACCTGAAACTAAAACTCTTGTCCCAAAAATTATGCTTGTCCTCATAAAGTTCATACACATTTAAGATAGTAAAATGTTGGCCCATACTTTTACTATGTGCTATGTGATTAGACCTGAAATAATAGAAAAAGAGTTTGTTATATATAAAATGTGGTTCCAACCTATAATAAGTCCCCCAAAAATTCTAAATGAATCAATGGAGGAAAATTGTGAATCCTTAAATCTATTTATCAATCCTTTCACAATGGTAGAACCACTACTCATAGTCTCTTAGAGAAAAATTATATATGAATTTTTGACTTCTATTAATCTAGCTAGGGCCATTTTTTTAGGATGATTTCTAGAACCCATAATGTTTTCTAAGAGAATCTTCATGTAAAAACACAATTGGGGGTCTAGCTAGATCTAAGTACCCCAATGATAGGTCACTTCCAAATTTATTTGATTTCTTTAATTCCCTTTGCATGTTCTTGTGATAAAAAATATTTCCTGCCAACTTGTGAAAGACCAGACTCCTTGTAATGATCAATTCCCAACCCACCAACGTCCTTCCCATAAAAATCAGGTTTCTTTAGTCGGAGATCATAACGACCTTTCCTTCTATCTACTCCATTTGGAAGGTTCCCACCCAAAACCAGGTCTTCCCTGTCCATATTGATTGAATAGGATCCCCTTGAGACTGAAGGTGGAGATTGTGGTGATGGGATTAAACAATGAACTTCACCCAACCTAGTATCACAACCCAACCTCTTAAAATCACCTTTATTCTTCCTCTCTGGATAATCTAGAAGAGATTTAGAACCCTCATTCAGATTTGGTCAGGGTTCCTCAGCTACACTAATATGCATAAGGGATGGAATATCACAATAATTTATGCACTTTTCAAAATAATTTGGATCCTAAAGAGTATTTTTTTCTACCGCACCCGCATTCCATTCTGATCTATGATACTCATGAATGCCACCAGCTGCAACACCAACTAGTTCTTGGCTTGAAAAATTATGAATTGATAAATCAAAACATGAATATTGAGGTACCAACAATGGTTGTCCAAGTTGAGCCCCTAGTTTGGGAGGAATATCAAGGACACATTCCCATCCACATTCATCTACCCTAGAGGCTATAACAACATTTACACCCTTCTCTGAATAAACCCCACCCACAAGATCATTTCTTAGTGCCTTTTTCTCCAAATCCTTATAATTCAAAGTTGTCTTCTTCCTCCAAATGAACTTCATAAAGGTATGAGAGAAGTCTTATACCAAATGACCACATTGATGACAATGAACACATATAAATGACACATTTTAATAATCTAGTATTTGTTTATAAACCCTCTCAACAAAAGTGATATCCAGACTCTCAAATAGACCTTCTAAAGTATTGATTTCCACCAAAGCTTTGGAAACAAACCACCTACAATTAGTTTTATATGATTTTTCAACCAAAAGAGTCTTTCCAAGTCAATTCTTCATCCAATAAAGTGTTGCATCACTCCAAGACTCCATTGGGAGTCCTCGGAATTTGACCCATATGGGGATAACTGAAACCACCTCTGATCTGGAATCAAAACATGGGTGCCATGGTTTAAGGGTAAAAAAAATAGAACCCAGAACCAAAATTCTTTAAGACTCACTTCAACATCTACCTCTTAGCAAAACAAAAAATTGATCCAACCCCAAGATAGGATATGAAAATATGGACCATAGCTAATCATCATTTCCCATTTGGATTGTAATCAGCCATTCAAGGTATCCATATCCATATGCCTCCCCTGAAATTTTATAACTAGGGATTTTTTAGAGTGAGATAGGATTTGATCCACATGGATATCCTCTCCAACCACCATCTTAATGTCTCCCTCCTTCTGAAGTACCCTTTTTTTTTCTCTAAATATTCACCCCTCCATATATAGGCTCCATTTGAATATAATTCCTACAACCTGATAAACATCCTAGTTCCCTACAAAAGCACCACCACAAACCTCATTCTCCTCTATGACATTGACCTCCATCGAATTGTTAGACAACGAACCAAAAACCCTAATATTGTTGACAAGGTTCTCTACTCAGACACTCTTACCCATCGATTCTTATAGAGTAAATCATGCATGAGTATTAGTGTTAATTTCTCCAAAGGAAGTGTCAAGCACGTTGAATTCCTTTGCTCTAGGTAGTACATCCTCATCTGCCTCCATTCCAAAACAATAAATATCTCTACCAACTTCGTAATATCTACCCTTCATGTCACCATAATGCATTGGATCTTGATTGTCTAAATTCTTAACGTACTCCAACACAGACCCCCTTCTTTGGTAGTCAAAAAGTGATCCATTATCATTCTCTAGAAAAATGTTGTTTGAGAGTGAACCTATATATTCAAATATACGGATGCCCTCAATAGGATATTCCATATAATCCATTGATTGTACATATTCAATGTACGGATCCATGTTTCATCACCCATCACACCAAATAGTAGTGTAATGGTAGAAAATATCGCACCAAATAGTTGGATGATAAGAAGAAAAATTATGACAATGGGATAACTACAATTTTCCAAGTTATTAATATTCTCCACAGGGGTGACAGACATTCAAGCACATATGATTTCAGATATTGTGGCTATATGGAATATATATTGTATATGTACTTGAAATCCTTCAAAATGGTTCTCTTTAAGGTTAGGTGGTATATATTGTTGCTACAATGTGATGAAAGGACTATTATTGATCATAATAATGGATTTACCATGATTAATACTACTATATATGAGTTGAGTATATATCCTTTGTTAGGGACCTAACCCCTCACGTAGGTAGAATAATATATTTCCATGTAATAAAGGTCAATATTAATAAGGCCTATCAATAAGGAAGAATAAGTCCAATGTAAGAAGACCTAATAGAAGCTTTTGCTTCTAGAAGGATCTTCCTCTAGATGGTTCTTTTGATAGACATATTTAGTATAAATAGGAGTTGAGGGTATGAGAACTTTTTTCTTGGATATTATTGTAATAGAGCTTTGCTCTACTCGAGGGTGCCCCCTCGAAGAGGCAAGTAAACATTGCTCTCAGTAATCAAAGTGTTCTTTCTGGTATTATTCTGACATCATTTTGGTATTATTGTGGTGTTGTTGGTTATATTGTCATTCATCTATCATTTCTAGATATTTATTTATGTCTTGCATACCTTTTATATCTGGAATATTACAAGTGGTATCAGAGCACCTTCCTCGGAATAAAATTGTGGGTTAATTTTTTTTCAGGGTAGAGACGTATTATGGCATCTTTAAGCTACACAGATCTGTCGTTATGTGCATAAACCTGTTGTCAGGGATTCATACACGCACAAAATAAAATTGGTACTTAAGAGCACATATGTTGGCCAGCCTTGTAACCCCTATTGGTACCCCTTCGAGTGGTAGCACATCAGACAACACTTGTATACGAATCGGCCTAGATCTCATGAATCCCTCTATAGATAAACCTATCGGTCTCCTGACTGTTGTAGTGCCATCGAGAACAGCACTCGGGAAGATATTCTCTAGTACCTGGGTAGTCAGGTAGTATGGCTAAGGGAACGATATAGCCTCCTTAGTTGGTTCCCTGAGATATTGGGCCGAGTACTATTGTTGGACCCTGCATACATATCAGAGAGTTATAGCATAGGGAAAAACCTTTTTTGTAGAACCCTTGAATACCTAACCCTTGGGACGCAAACAAAAATAGAACAAACAAGATCTATTGCAGCGCAACGATGTCTCCGGCATTCGAGTTGCGAAATTACTACACATTTATTCCTGTTTAGCATTTGGGCATTTCATCACTGTAGTATTATTCCGATCAGAGTATAACTCCGTAGGAGTTAAAAAAAAAAAGAATGAGTCTGGATCCTGTTGGCACAATTATTTGAGACCTATTCCATTGGATTTCTCTCTTCACCCTTATTGCAGTCATACCTATCATTTTTCAGCAAAAAAAAATTCTTGTGGACCCAACTCCCTTCCAACACCCTTATTTGGGATTTACCCCATTGGATTCCACTCGTCACCTAGATCGTTGTGATACACTTCACCCATAACCCATTTTATGTGTGGTCCCACCCACCCCTTTTCGTGTTCCCTTGTCACCATGGCCCATACCCATACCCAAGACTTGGAAGCTCGCTTCACTACCTTGCACTCTAATTTCACAAAAACCAAACAAGAAGTGCGACAAATCAGAGCCAATATTTCCACCATCAATCAAAAGATGCATTCCTCCATCGTTGCCTCAATTGTCGAACTCAAACAAGACATTACTACCCAACTTGAATCTATCGCTACGATGGTCTGTGCCAAGCTGCATATCCCTGCAAATCTTCCCTTATCTGACCCACCTTTGCATACCGAAGGTGAAACTTCCTCTCAGTCCCAGAATTTTCAAACCCATCACTTTCAGCATGACCTGTGCCTTCTGTGTGTGTATGTGACCAAATATGATGGATCAGATCCCACTGGCTGGGTAACTCAAATGGAACATTATTTCTCTTTGTATGGCATTACGAATGAGTTGGCCAAACTTCGGTATGGTGTTCTCTATCTAGATCAAGAACGTTGGCAATGGTGGCAATGGAAAAAAAAAGCTCGCCAAGGGTATGTGGCTTGGACACACTTTGTGGTAGAGCTTTATGAACTCTTTGACACTGACACCAACCATTTAGGTTCTTTGACAAAGTTGAAAAAATATGGCACCGTGGAAGACTTTATAGCTACTTTTGAGAGCCATGATTTTTGTACAAAGGGCATGCCTGATGCTTTTTTCTGAGACTGTTTTATCAGTGGCCTCAAGGATGAGATTTGTGCTAATGTCCTCATGGCTCAGCCTCAGAGTTGGGTGGAAGCTAGTAAAATAGCTAAGGAAGAACAACATGTTGTCTCTTCTCAAAACAAAAAACCCTCCTTTATTCCTCGCACTAAACCAGTAACTCCCACTCCTCCTTCTACTCCACTAAAGATCTATAAATTGACAAGGGCCAAAATGGTTGAATGCCAACTCAAAGGCCTTTGTTATAATTGTGATGACAAATGTTTTCCAGGACACAAGTGTAAGGAACAAAATCTTTTTATGGCCATATCAGAGGATGTTTCAGAAGAGTATGTTGAGGCTCCCCTAGTGGTTGTGTCACTTGAACCCACTGACATAACCCCTCCCTCAGACCCTCCCGAAGTAGAACTATTCATTTCACTAAATGCTCTCACTGGCTTCTCTGCTCCCCAAACCCTCAAGCTAATTGGTTACATAAATCATAGGAAGGTCATCATTCTTTTTGATAGTGGAAGCACCCATAATTTTATTCATCACTGCATTGCCCAAGAAACTAATTGTTATATATGTGTATTTAACAATTTCCAAATCATGATTGCCAAGGGTGGGTCCATGAAATGTGGAGGGCGTTGTGAAAATGTGCGTCTCCAAATTGGTGAATACCACCGGAAATCTCACATGTTTTTTATTGACATGGGTGGTTGTGACATTGTGTTGGGTGCATAATGGATACGAACTTTGGGTCTCATTCTCATGAATTTTAAGGAATTAACCATACAATTCGACCAGGAGGTCCAACAATATAAGTTCCAAGGCATCATTGCCAGTTCCCTGGAGATCATTAGTTCCCATTGAATGGAAAATATTCTCAAAAAAGGTCATTCTGGCATTATTTCCCAACTCCATGCCATACAAGCAACCGAGACACCCTCTGTGCCGCAAGACCTCCAATCCATCCTCCCTAAACATCAAGTGGATTTTTCCACTCCCCAGGTACTCCCTCCTTCCCATGGTGTTGATGATCATTCCATTCCCCTTGTCTCAAGAATCCTTCCCCCTAATATCCGTCCCTATCGTCACCCCTTTTCCCAAAAAAATGAAATTGAGAAAATGATTCAAGAACTACCCAATGTAGGTGTTGGGCCCTTTTGGGGGGGGGATAAGGATTCATGCAAGTTTTGACTAAGCACAAGTTTCACAAGCTTCACCAGAAGTTGGACAGCCGAGCGAGAAATAGAAACAAAAAGAAGTTGCAAAATTTAGCGCAAAGCCAACTAGGCAACAAATGGTTGCAACATAACAATGAAGCGTGCAAGTTGAGATGGAAGACACAACCTAGCTATATATAGGGCTGAACATAATTGTAAAAGGTTTGGTGCTCAATGACTCAGCTGTGATTTTATTTGTTTTTTTTGTTGTAATTCAAGTCAAGTAAAGTCTTGAGTCTGTAATGTAACCAATCTATATGTCTGAGAATCAGGTCTCTGCAACATGAGTTCAGAGTCAAGAGTTTGTACAGAGCATTATGTGTATTTGGGAGTCTGTAATTAAGGAAAGGTTCTGAAGCTAATATGAATACGGATCTGAAATTTCAAAATATGATGTGCCTCTGTGTGTTTACTTATGCATTACAGTACTTCTTTATGGTCTATAAGTTCTACTTGAATGGTTCCATGTTTAAATTCTTGTTCTCAACATAAGTATATCTGATTCTTGCATACAGAAGATTCGGCATTGTTTATGTCTCTTGTGTAAGATCAAGATGAGTCCCGAAGGTTCTGTGGATCCTCCTAAGTCTTTTCCTTACCCTTCCCTATCTTTTTGTCTCAGCAGCACTTCGGGTAAGGCTTCTTCTCTTCGAAGGAGATGAAAATGCCAGCACTCTGGACTACTCGGTACCTTTTGTTGGTAACCTGAGAAGGACCCTGGTCTGATCAAACTTGCGCCAACAAAATGGTTCTATTGTCGGGACCTGCGTTAAAAGGGAACCTATCAAGAAAATACTTCTGCGGATCCACAGATATGATATTGATTAATGGTGGGAAAGAAACTGTGATGCCTTCATATGGAAAGAAGCGGAACTGAGGGGAAAATCATTGGAAGACACTCGCGAAGAAATATTTTACTCAGAAAGATCGAGTGACCAATACGATATTTTCTGGTTTAAATTCCCAGAATAATTTTTCCACTGGATAAAGAAGCTTCAGAGTTCCAAGGATGAGTCAAGAGGATCTGTACTTGGGACACCGAAAATCTAGCAACACTTCAGAGGTTGGATTGTCCAGTCACGCGGGTAATTGATTTTTGGGTCAGTACCACATTGGAAGGATATATTATCGAATTTGCAGCTGAGAACCACCAATATTTTTCACGAGAAGAGGCAGTTTTCAAGAAATATGCAAGGGGAATATTGTTGAGAGAAATCCCCATGTGGATTAAGGTTTTCTTCATGGAAGAGGGGATGTTGACAATGTCCCCAATTGAGATGGCAGTGTAAACACCCTCACTTGGGGTAGGGTGAGGTCGGGTTAGAGTCATGGCATGAGAGAGGGGAAGGGTTCTTTGACAAATGGGGGGGAAACAGCAAGAAATAGACTCAAGAGACGAGTGAGCCTTGAGGAGAGCCTCCATATTTGAGAAGTGGTGGTGCGGAAAGATCAAGAAAGTAGCAAGACAGTCTAATAAGTTGAGGAAATAAGTCATATCAGGAGAGGTAGAGGAAAGATAGATGGAAGAGTTGCAGAGGATGAGAAGATAGGAAAGACTGGCCAGTCAAAGATTAAATCAGAGGGAAGTGCAAAGAGAAAGAATTCCCCAGGAGGTTGGACAAGAAGAAGAAGGTGCAGACGTAAGAGAGGAAGAAGTTGGCATGAATCTTGAAGAAGAAAGAGAAGATTCAGCCTCGATAACAGGAGATATCGGGAATCCATCCAAAGAGATCACCCTAGTGGAAGAAAATGAGACCCTCCATATCAAAGAAAATCACCCTGAAGCCAGTGGCACCAGCCCCAAATCGCCCATACCCCAAGTGTCTTCTATACAAGCGGTAATTTTGATATTACCTTCTCATACTAGTTCTCTTCCAGTGCAATTAGTCAGCCAGTCACAACCAGGAAGTGTGAGTACATGGAGGATATTGGTATCCCTTGGTAGATTGCAAGTAGGACCATTAGGATTTATATTAATAAGAACAACAAGATCAGCAATGGTTGGCCATGTGGGAGGTTTGATTGCCTGATACCCAGAATTTTGGGATAAGGTCAATGAAGACGTTGAGCAGCACTGGTTCTTGTGCGAGGCAATCTGGATATCCAGAGGGACTCCAGATGTGAATAATTTGGTCGAGTTCCAGACTACCTTGAGAGGTCGCTCTCTCAAGTGGTACATGAATATCATCAAGATAGGAGTGCCAGGAACACAAGGTCAAGCATTCACACTTGGCTAGGTACGTACAAGGTTCATAGCAGAGTTCAAACTACCTCAGTCGAAACAATAGGATTTGTCTGAGTTGCGTGAGATCCAGTAGTGGGAAGGTGAATTAGCCTGGGAATACAGCCAGAAATTTAAATATGTTATAGGGAGGTTGGCACATCCAATCCACGAAGAACGTCAAAGGGAGTGGTACATTCAGGGGTTGTTGCCTCTGACTTGGATTCTTCTAATGCAACAGCGGATAGCCACTTTAACAGATGACTTGGAACAATCAATGAAGATTGAAGCCATGGCAGGATACCCTGGGAGCCTGAGAGTGACCAGACCCCCAGCAGATGTGAATCTAGCGCAACTACAAGGGCAGATATCGACGCTTACAGAAAATATTCAAGAGATGACGATACTCAGACCAAGACGACCACAGGTTTGGTGCACCGGATATTATACGGAAGGTCATCTAGTGAACGAATGACTGCGAATAAGGGTGATGGGACCTCCTCATAATCAGATGGTAACCCCACCAGGACCCACAAGAGGATTTGCGCAGGTATCTACAAACTTACGATTCCATAATCCCACCTCGTATCATGCTTTCCCAGGAGGCCAAGCAGAACTAACTGCTAAGTATTGTGAAATCTGTCGAATCCATGGGCATGGTCCAAGACAGTGCCCTATTATTCAAAAATATTCGACGGTACCAAACACAGTGCACTATGAATTCTGCGCATCTACCATGCATACTACCAATCAATGTAGAGCGTTGGATACACTTGCAGATAGGTTAGACTGAATAGCATTCAGGGTGAATGAAAACCCTCAAGGACCAGGAAGAGGTCGAGGAGGTGGAGCTGGAGGAGACTTCAGAGGAGGAAGCACTAGGGGAAGAGGTCCAAGCAGATGTTATAACTGTTATGATCAAGGTCACATGGCTAGAGACTATCCTCATCCAAGGTGGCCATGGTTCTCTCACTACAGAACCAACGGGCATGCAACTGAAGACTACCCAGAGTTAATTTCAAAATGGGAAGATAGAGTAGGACAATGAGGAACTAACCTCATCAGTTCAGAAATCAAGAGATTTATTAAGGGACAATTTCCCAACCTTAATATCGTTACTCGAGGAGGAGAAAAGACAGGAGTTGATGTTGATACTCTACCCCAGATATAGAAAGAAGCACCCAAAGAAGACAGGCATGAACCTTTAAAAAAAAATCTATTCTTTAAAGATTCCATAGAAATATTTCAGAATATTCCTAGCCCAGAGGTGCAAGAGAAACCCCCGCAGCCTATTGTTTATCCTAGTATGGCACAAGTCCCTACTTCACCCCCTGCACCCAAAAACCCTGTAGTCATCTTGAGACAACCTGAGCAACCTCAAAATGTAGTTGACCTTTGGTTTCAATTATTCTCTAACATTCTAGGGAATGATCAACTAACAGAAAAGTTGTGCAATGTGCGATACCTAGTTTTAGGGAACGAAGAACCCCTAGAAGCAGGAATAAGGGCTAATATGCCCGAGAAGAGTGATCAAAGAGTATAGCAGAGAAAAGTACGAATGGGAAAATAATTCAGACTAGTAGCCTAGTTAGATGAATTTGAGATTAAGGACGTCATGTTGGATCTAGGATCAGATGTGAACATTCTGCCTAAGAAGACTTGGGAAGCCTTCAGAAAACCTAGGCTGACATATTCCCCAATTCAGTTAAGAATGGAAAATCAATACTGTATCTTCCCCATTGGAAGACTGGAGAACATGGTAGTAGATGTTGCAGGAGTAAAGACAGTGGCTGAATTTGAAGATATTGATATCATGGGAGATAAGGACACTTACCCTGCACTACTTGGCATTGATTGGGCCTATGACAATTATGCAGTAATCGACTTAAAGAAAGACACCATGACCTTTGAGGCTGAGGGAATCAAGGTAGTTCAACCTTTGGATCCATATGTAGGACCCAGGTATACGGAGCCAACAGACAATAATATGGAGGGAGAAGACTTAGACCAACTATACACCATAACAGCAAGAACAAGAGATGACTACATAAATCCTACTGTTGATGGATCAGTAAGTTGGAGAAGCATACATTCAGCAGACGAAGATTCAGAATTGGCTTTTGACAATTGGCAACAAGGTTCGTATGAAATATTTTCAAGAAGATGCGCAACTGTCAGAGTAACCAGATGGGTCGGGACCAAATTTATATAACACCCAATATATGATGGCACCTTAGAACTAGACAATTTTTTAATCAACATGGAGGAAAATGTAATAGAAGATCAAAGAATCTCGGTACTAGATGTATATTTTTAGAACACCCCTACCATATGGTGGGCTAATCATAAAGCCTTACTCAGAACTTGGGATGAGGTGAAGAAAGATATCAAGTACAGGTTCCAGAATAAGGATCAACTGGAATCAGAGATGCAGAAGGATCTCCAAGTTGTGCAACTGTTCAACGAAGAATCGGAGCCTAGAATGCATATTGAATAGTGCGTGACACAGTGGAAATTTGCGGGGATACCCTCTCACTTCTGGGTCCAGGTATTTACCCACTCTCTAGGTCCAATCCCGAAAGCTTGTTTCATACATGAGGAAACCAAAAGACAGACAAGCGATTGGCCAGCACTAGCAGCTCAGTTTTGCAAGGACTTCTCATTTACAAGTACCCTGAGCTTGAAGTAGTCCTGCAAAGGATTAAAGAAATTATTTTTACAGATAATGGTAATCAGAACCCAAACTTAGTGGTATGTGCCAAACATAGACAAGAACTTCAGGCTAATCTTCACTTGGCCCCAACTGAGAAATCTATAGAATTCTATCGGATTAGCAGAGACTCAGAAAGCCTATATGACTTAGAGGAATTGAGAAACCTACCCATCAAAGAGACTGAGGAGAATAGAGAAATCCAAAACACCATATCGAGCCAGACTGATAGTTCCTACAATCACCCATTAAAACTGCACAAAATCAATATAGGGACCATAGAGCAACCCAAGATAGCTGTGGTGGGAGACTACTGGGATGCGAAAACCAGTCAAGAAATACAGATCTTGCTGCAGGAATATGAGGATTTGTTCCCAAAGACTTTTTTAGAGTTAAAGGGAATCAAAGGAGTTATGGGAGAAATGAAAATTGAATTGAAACCAGGATCCAATCCTATCATACAGAGACCATATCGTCTTAACCCTAGAGTAAAAGAGAAGGTTAAGAAGGAGATAGATAAGATGTTGGAAGCATGACTCATTTTTGCAGTAGAAGAAGAAGAGTGGGTTATCCCAATAGTTATTCAAAGAAAGAAAGGCACAGAGGATATTAGAGTCTGTGTAGACTACATAAGCCTCAACTTTGCCTGTGTGCATGACCCTTTCCCAACACCCTTTACAGATGAGGTGCTAGAACAGGTTGCGGGGAAGGAATCATACTCATTCATAGATGGATTTTGGGTACCACCAAGTCAAGATCGCTGAAGAGGACAAAAAGAAGACCACTTTTATAACAGAATGGGGATCTTTCGCATACAATGTGATGTCATTTGGCTTAAAGAACACCCCTGCATTTTTCTCCAGGATTATAATAAAAGCTTTTAGAGAGTTCATTCACAAATTTATAAAATTCTATATGGATGATTGGACAATATATAGCCTGATCAAGGAACATGTAGCATTTTTGTGGCTAATGTTTGACAGATGCAGAGAATTGCAGATCTCATTGAATCTCAAAAAGTGCATCTTTTGTGTACCACATGGGAACTTGTTGGGCCACATAGTCTACCGAGAAGGAGTATTAGTAGACCCGGCCAAAGTTGCGATCATTGTGAATATGCCTCCACCTATGAGTGATAAATAGTTGCGCTCCACGCTGAGACACATGGGTTACTATCGCAGGTTCATCCGAAGATATGCCAACATTACTTCACCTTTGGAAAAGCTACTAAAGAAGGCTGAAACGTTCTAGTGGACCCCAGAATGTGATAAAGCATTCAAGACACTTAAGGATAAGCTCAGCACAACACCGATTCTGATATTCCCAAACTGGGAGAATGAGTTTCATGTCCATGTAGATGCTTCAGGAATTTCTTTGGGAGCTATCTTAACGCAACCTGGAGATGGAACTATGGATCATCCTATCTATTTTGTGAGTTGAAATTTGTCGCAAGCAGAATGCAACTACACAACGACGAAAAGGGAGGGTTTAGCCATGATTTATGATTTGCAAAAATTTATACATTATTTGTTAGGGTCTCATTTCAAATTCTTTACTGGTCATTCTGCATTGAAATATCTAGTTAACAAACCTGTGTTGAAAGAGAGAATTTGTAGATGGTTTTTGTTATTTCAGGAATTTTCCTTTGAAGTTATCATTAAGCCGGGAAGATGCACATAGGACCTTATCACCTATCCATATTAGAGTCAGGGGAAAGTGGCAGAGCAATAGATGACTAGCTCCCAGATGTAGACTTGTTCAGGGTTGAGGCCATACCAGAATACCTGGAGGACATAGCAGTCTTCTTAAGTACAGGGGCTTGCCTAGAGAAATATTTCGCAACCCAAAAACGCCACATGGTTGTTAGAGCACCATATTACCATCTAATCACCAGACAATTATATAAACTAGGACTAGACAGTGCCCTCAGATGATGTTTCTTGGATCATGAAAGACAGGATATACTCTAGGAATGCCACAACGGAGTTGCAGGAGGCCACGTAGGAGGAAAGCCCACTGCATAGAAAGTTCTCCAGGTAAGAATTTGGTGGGAAATGCTCTTCAAGGATGCAAAAGTATACGCTAGATCGTGTGATGTTTGTCAATGAGTGGGTAATTCGTCCCGATGAGATGAACTACCACTGCAACTAGTTAGATCTCTACAAGCATTCGAGAAATGGGTAGTTGACTTCATTGGACCAATCAACCCGACAGCCAAGCATTCAAAGGCTAGGTACATCATCACCGCAACTGACTACCTTACCCGTTGGGTAGAAGCAGCAGTTGTTCAGGACTGTTCAATCGATACTGCTACTCGGTTCATTTTCAAGAATATCATCACTCGGTTTGGATGTCCCAGGAGCCTAACCAGCGATCAGGGAGCTCATTTCATTAGTATCACTATAGCAACTCTTACATCAAATTTCCTAATCCAACATCACAAAAGCAGTCCCTACCACCCACAGGCCAATGGAAAAGTCGAAGCCTTCAACAAGATTATGGAAAGAGGGTTGACAAAGGTCTATTGCGCAAATCGAGAAGATTGGGATGACAAAGTCCCGGAAGTATTATGGGCTTACAGGACAACCACAAAGAAACTCCACAGGTATACACTGTTCCATCTAGTTTATGGGCGAGAGGCAGTGGTGCCTGTAGAATTCATCACTCCAAGTTTGTATATTGCACAAATCACATATGTACGAAGAGGAATTCATTGTGCAGAGACTTATGGAATTACAAGAAATTGAGGAGACCAGAATTCTAGCAAACTTCCATCAGACAATGGAAAAATAAAGACAAAAGGCTTATCACAATAGGCACATTAGGACCAAGGTATTTACACAAGGAGACAAGGTTCTACTCTACGATAGTTGATACCAAAAGCATCCTGGCAAGTTGTGCATGCACTAGTTGGGACCATTTATCATTGCGGAGATCCGACCCTCAGGAGCAGTCAGACTCATGCAACTCGATGGTGTGTTGTGGCCAGGATGGGTGAATGGCACTCGCCTAAAGCCCTATATGTCTCAAAACTGAGGAAAAGGGATTTTTTCTCTAGTCCGAAGGATCTTGTACATTAGTTAGATTTGAATTTTTTATTTAATTTTGTAAATTATGCTAATAAAGTCGATGTGCGCAATCCGGCGCCATGAAAAATAGTTCATTTTTTGTTTAAGTATTGTTTGATACAGAACTAATGACTCAGCAATGCAGGATCTGAAGCATACGAGAATCCATTAATGACAGTCATTAATGTGATGGGAACCTCCTTTGTGGTCGGAGGGAGGATGAATCTGAATGTGATCCGATTCTGTGTGCCACACAAACCCAGTCTAGTCATAGCCTTTATTTCCATTTTGGTACCCTATCTGAGGTCGATTAAGCCATAAAGTCGCGTTATGAAAAGATGCCATCATATTTCGCACCGAGACACCCACCCGTCAAATGGAAAGGTATGAAATCATCCACGTCCCTATCTCACTTATGCAAATAAGTAAATGCCTAGATCCACCAATAGGATTTACCCTGTTAAACTGTCCCGTCAGACAACTCATACCCAGTTGCATCCATATAATCATGATAAATAGTACTTATTTCCCAAAATTGCCTGTTAAGCCAAGTATAAGTCCCTATGAACTCACCTAAGACCACATTATTTCCAAAGAACATAGCTATTTCTGAATTTAGTAGAGCGAACCAGTCTACACAAGTGTGAAAGTCCTTAGCTTTTCGTAGAAGTGGGAATGTCAAGATCCACAACAAGTTGAAGTGTTATGTCTAAAGAAGCAATACCAGACAAGCCCTACGACCCACAAGTCGAGGTCGTAGGTGATTTCAAAGGGAAGGTGGAGCATGTTAATATCCTCGATCTTGACCTAACAGATTTAGTTTTGTTCCCTTAGATGCACACAGATGTCTTTTGGGAGATGGCTCCAGACGGATTCGGAGGTATGAAATTGTGCCAAAATCAGACTTTGTCAATTTATTCAATTCAACCATCATGAACCTTTGAGACCTACCAGTATTTGGTACCACTGGCGAGGTTGCGCGATGCACAAAATTTCTGATAAGTAAAGTGCATGACAGAAGTATCTAGTTGGATAAAACATATCCAATCCATGATGAAGACATCCATCAGCTTACAGGACTATCCTTTGAAGGAGAGGATGTGTTGAAAGGATTCCAGGGTCCTAGTAAGCACAGAAAAAATAAAGGAGAGCTTAGCCTATATGAGAAATTCAACATAAAAAGGGGGGGGCGCACAAAAATAATCGAACCCATACTACCAGAGACAATTTAGACTAGTTGTTACATCATAGGCAGTAAGGTTATGAGATCATACTACAAGGGAGAGTGCACGCTAGATGCATTATTAGTAGTAGACTTTTGCACCAACGGCGCTGTGTTCAATTGGTGTAGTTACCTGTTGGAGGAACTACTAGTAGCATGCGAGGAAGCGCAGGAGAACGGAGGAACATTCACTTATGGATATCTGTTGGTGGCATTCGCCATGCTCAAATGGAAGCCACCCATAGGAAGACCACCAGCGCTACCAGATAAGGATCGCATAGCGAAGATGCTCGAGCCATGGCAGTCAAGGTCGGATTCGAAAAATACAGCCTTCAACACCACAACAATTTATAAATGGTACAATAGTCTGATAGACGCAACACAGAGGTTGCGTATTCCGCAGGAGATACTCAACTGCAACATGTGAAACATTGCCTTCAGCATGAACCGGCACCATACATTTGTCTGTCTGAGACATGTTAGCAGGGAAGATTTACATACAAAGATGTTTTCATTCTATCTGGATGAGGAGGCATTCAACAACGAATTCATGTCATGGCCAGAAGTCAAATGCATCTCGCGCAAGTCAGGAATGCATTATATTCTGCCTGCGGAGATTTTGAAGAAGACAAACAAAGAAGCAGGAGTCGGACCAAGCTCAGGTCCAGTGTCACAGAAGCAAGAAGCTCCAGCACAATCAGACTCTAAGGATGAAGAAGAGATGCAGCAAGTGGAGCGGAAGAAAATATCAGCCCTCCGTCAGCTGCCAGTCGATGTCGTGTTGTCAGATGAGGATGTTAACCAAATCCTAAGCATTGTGTTTGGTATCGAACCATTGATGAAGAGGCCCAAACCCAGGGTCTCGTCGAACAAACCTTTGAACCCCCAACCCCTTGCATCATTCACTCCCTGCACCCACTCAGTGGTCAAAGATAGCACTATCATCCACATTCATGATGACCATGATCCTGAAACATTTCCATCCACATTTGTCATTGAGCACCCTCTGTCACCACCACCACCCCAGTCGCCAACCCAAGAAATCACCAGTCCACCCCAGACCACAAACCCAGATCTGATGTAGCTCGATTAGCCAGATCAAGAGGAGCGAGGACTCCCAAAAATAAACCAAGAGTTGCTTAAGCTGAGACCAGAAGTTCCTGGTCCAAACCCCAAAGCACCAGAGCAGAGAATGAAGATGAATGGTATGAATCCATAAATCAAGGAACAGCAGCCTAAGCCTTCCGTGCAAGGAAAAGACACCCAAACTATAGAGGATCCGGAATCCCAAAGAAACCATCAAGTCACCTCATCGGCCAAGGGCGACGGTTCCCAAGAAATCATAACGCATGAAGTAGATGCAACAAAAGAGCAGGAGATACCAGATGCTTAGAAAAATCATAATCAACAACCGGGAAGAGCGCAACATCCAAACGATAACAGATGGAGTGGGTTCTCTAGAACCCTCAGTAATGCATAGAACTGATGCAACTATGCATCGCCAGAACATAGGTTCTGACTCTTTTTCCCTCGGAACTAAGGTTGAGGATTGCACCTGGACCACCAAAAGATGAGGAGTTAGAGAACCGCTCGCAGCATTCAATGGCCAGTGGACTTCCACTGCAAACACGAGAACCCAGAGATGCAACCCCTTCATCCGCTGACCTGGTACAGTGGTCAGCAATGCACTTATTTAGACTGATCAGAGAATCAACTGATCAATTAGAGAAAAGGCTCTAGGAAGCCGAGAGGTCTGTCTAAATTGTAAGGAAGAGCTTGTCGCACAAACATGCAGGACACAGGAAGCACACGACAAAATCCAGATTCAGTGCAAACTAGAGAGAATGCAGGAAAGAGTTGTAGAAGCATGGTTGAAGATTCGGAAGGTTGCACCCGAACTACCTGAAGTCAGCGACGCAGGCGAGTCGGAGCACCAAATTGAGCTGCTACAAGGAGCATGGACACAACTAGCCACTCGTGTTGAGCATCTAGAAGAACAGTTGTGATAGACTTAGCAAGAAGCAGAGCAGCAGCTCCAGAAGCTGCAAGAGAAAATGCAAAAGATAGTACTGTAAGGCAACAATGTTGGAAATACTAGAACAACTGAGAGGGGGGGTGAATCAGTTGTTTATAAGCTTAAACAATTTTATGCCTTTTAAATAATTATTAAGATTTCTTCATGTGTCATCAACCAATCATACAACATATGGACAGTA